>BTHU01000015.1:79104164-79221664 GCA_036184795.1 Tokudaia tokunoshimensis
ACCTTCAGAGAGCAAAGCATCCCCTGAGACATCGAGTTTTGTTCAGCTTCTAGAAGTTTCTCCATGTTTGCACAACCAGATTCTTTGTTCCTGAGGCACTAACTCTCCTCTTGCCCAGTTGCAGGTCTGTCAATCCAACCAAGGCAAGAATATTTTGCTAAAGCTCAGAGCCAAGTTTAGCAACGAAGGTAGATAAGTTCCTGGCTTCGGTTCCTGGATTTTCTGCTCTTTGCTTCATTCGGGGCCATGAGCAGAGCCTGCCAGGGCCTTGCTAATTGTCTCCAAGCGAAAAGATTGATTGAAAAGAGATCTTAGGCTCCCAGGGGCATAACACCCTTCATTTCACAATGGAGAATTATTTTTGTGGTATTTATTTTAGGATTCCTGACCCTTGCTCTAAAACTTTCTGGTGTGTTTTCATTTAAAATGTCTTTAACTGAAACTTGGCATGGTGACTTGGCTCCATTTAGCTCCTCTACAACTTAATCCAGATTTTATTATACTGGGACCTGAGTATCTGAACTTTAATATGGGAGGAAGCTTGGGGATAAATTGAGGGATTGCGATACTCACTATGCGTTCAACTCTTGTGGTTCCTCTTGCCAACTGACTGGAGCGTTGTGGTTGGATTCGAAAGTTGAGAAAGTGGGGCTAGTCCTTATGAGGGCTTGGTGTGTCTCTGGGTGAAGGGCACTCTGGGTGAGTGTTTGAGGTCTAGGGATTGTTTGGGGGCGTGCTTGTGGATGTGAGCCCCTCCCAGGAGGAACCTTTGAGTTCCTTAACACTCTTATCTAAACATCTTTCGGTCGTAGCTCAAAAACCTTAGCACTTCCAATATGACTCCCTGTATTTTCCCTCCAGTGGCCTCTGTGTCCACCTTGGAGAAGCAGTCCTGTCTTTCCGGTGACGCCCTGAAAGCCTCTATCCTCTGTTGGCTCCTCCCCCTCAGCCTGGTCTATCCTGTAATAGTCAGTCTGTTGGCTCCGCCCCCTCGCCAGCCTGTTTGCGCCCGTGTCCACTTCCCTCCATCCCTCCATCCCGGGTTTGGTATTAACGATTCTCACCTGGAGACTTGTTAGCTCTGGCCTCGTCATTCATCCCTGCTGTGACTGTGTCCATCTGTAGCTTCCTTTTCTATAGCCAGAGTGATCTATAGCTAGAATTCAGCCGACAACCCTGCCCCCAGCCCTTTAGGTGCCTGAATCAGTCCCTGGCTAGGACGCTTCGCCCCATCTTTTTTTTGATTTTTGAGTTTTGGAGACAGGGTTTCTTTGTGTAACCCTGACTGTCCTGGACTTGATTTGTACACCAGGCTGGCCTCGAACTCACAGAGATCCGCCTGCCTCTACTTCCCGAGTGTTGGACTATAGGTGTGCACCCCCAGGCCCGCGTTGCCCCATCTTGCAGGTTCCTCCCTCGCTCCCTGGGGCCTTTCACCAGCTCCTCCCAGTGCAATCAAAGCATCTCTCACTCTCATTGTTCTTTAGGGTTTGCTTCTGACTTTTCCAAGCATAGACTTTTGCTCCTGCTCAGTGGTGGTCCATCAGCATGTTGGTTGTCAACGCGACCCACAGCGACGGTAGGTACCACCACAGCTCCGTGGCTGGTCCTGGATCACACATACATACATACATACATACATACATACATACATACAGTGAAGAGGAGAACATGAGTTGAGCTTCTGCATTCCTCATCTCCTGCTCTCCCCCCACCTCTGGCTGCAGGCAATACAGGCAGCCACCTCCAAGTCCCGCCATCACAATTGCCCGGCCGTGATGGACTGACTGCACCCTCAAACTGGAAGCCAGAGTAAACTTCTTTATGTCCTTCTAGTCATATATTTTATCACAGCAATGAGAAAAGGAACTAATGTGGGGACTGAACCTAGAGCTCAGTCTTCAGCGGAGCCGAGCCTGGATCTCAGTCCCCGGGGCCCCAGCCTGGGACTCAGTCCGCCTCGGGGTCCACTAGGAACAAGCTCTTGGGCCTCTCACAGAGCAGGACTCTCCCTCCAGCTGCTTATCTGTCTTTATTGATGCTGTGAGAATCAAAGGGACTTATTTCAGGAGCCCTTCCTGTACAATTCACTGTCTTCAGAAATAACTGTTGGATCCCCAAGTATGAGTGTATGGCCTTGGACAAGGTCACAGAGTTACTAAAAGCAGGCCACTCAAAGGCCGTCCCGGAACCGGAACCGGAACCTGGACCCGGACCGTGCTCTAGATGCCGTCTCACATTCTGCCACCAGGTCACTGTGGACATCACAGTCACACTTTTTGTTTGAGTGGGAAACAGCACCTATTCCTTCACTGAGTACAAATTACATTAGAAAATATGATTTCTGTTCATCACTGCCGTGATTGACAGGTCTATTGTAGCGCTGGTCTCACTGCTGTGAATTCTGCTGTCCATGTCTCTTCTAATGACTCCCACGTTCTCAATTCTCCACCCCACCCCCGCTGACCATCCCAGAGATACCCCGAGACATTCTGGACTGACTCTCCTGAGACTGAGAGCCCGAATCTGCAGACCCTCCCCACCGCTCACCCGACAGAAAGTCATTCTCTGCAATGTGTTACGAAAATCTGTCTGAACATGGGAAAGAGTCTTCTCTGTCCACAAAGACACCAACCTGGGCTTCTGTTAGCGTTGTTATTTGAAATGAATCGTGAAGTGCTAACTCACAGAATTCGGTTCTGTGTCAGGAAATCTCAATGAGAAGGATCTGGTAGCAGTCATATGCAAAAATCCACCTCATCTTTAAGTCACATGATCTTGCTGTAACTTAAGTAGTTTTTTTAATTGCCCAAGTCCTTTAAAAAACATGGACGTGTGTCTAAATTGTGTGTGTGTGTATCCAGACACACATATTAGAAGTCATTGAAAATTAATGTATATAAGGCAAAGTACTGAAATGAAGAACAGAAATCATATTTTCTAACAATGTAACATGTACTCACAATGGAAGAATGGGTGTTGTTTTCCTACTCTCAGAGAACGGGGCACTAATTAAGGAGCCCAAGGGACCCCAGATAAGGCCTTCGAGCCATGAACCGCAGAAGCGGCTACCTGCTTTGAAGTAGAAGGCTGCACATCCTGCGTGTGCCTTTCCTGCATCTGCTGTGTGTTTCCTCTGAGCATGCGAGGAAGGCGTTTTCTGTCTCTCATCTGCGCCTCTCCCGTTGCGGTTGCCCTATGCATTTCCCTGAAGGGAGTCTACCTGCTTACTGTACCTCTAACTGCAGGGCTCAACCCGCTACCTCTTTTTCTCAGGAGTTCCAATAGCATATTGATGAACTGCACACAGATGGAGGATAAATTGACTCTGGTTACAGATGCTAGTATTGATCATCTTGGGTCTGAATGGCTTCCAAACCAGAAATAATCTTCAAACTTGCAAACTTGGGAAGTCAGATACAATTTTAGTGTTCTCGCCGTATGGCTGGATGTAGTTGGAAGCTCGCTGGAAAAAAATGGATGCAGAAAGCATGCGTCACTCAGGTGGCTTGATATGAATTATTCCCTAGCTGGGCTCCTCTCTGATGGCCTGGGCGCTTCCTACCCAGAGGGCGGAAGAGTGCTTTGGTATCTGAAACACAGTTTCTCTATAAAAGCTTATTTGTTTATTTAGTAGATACTTATTTCAGATAAACTGGAGGACATGGGACAAAGGAATGAGACCCGGTCCTTGAAAGTGCTGTCATGACTAGTGGAGAGTAGCATTTGGCACCGATGCGTTGACTTACCGTGGTGTATCCAAAACTGTTCCCCTGGGGAGGGGAAGAGGTTCCCTGCTTTTGTGGCCTGAGCTGTTTCTCTGTCAAATGCATATATTGAAGTGCTTGTCCTTCGAACCTCAGACTGCAACTAGTTTTAAGTAGAAGGATAAGGGATACAATGTCACAGGAGTGAATCCCTGCTAAACTGTGACTGGAGCCCCTAGAAGGAGCGGCAGTAGACTAAAGAGTTACCTGCAAATTAATCCGCAGAGGAAGAAGACCGCAGGAAAGACCCCGAAAAAACCCAGTCCCACCAACCTCTCGACCCAGACTGTCCTGGCTCTCCAGGACAGTTGGGGATACCCTTCTCTTTGTTTAAGCCATCTTCTGTGGGGTTTTGTTAGAACCCCACAGAAGGCCCAGCAGAGAGAACAGGAGCCCTTCCCACCTCACTCCCCACTGCTTTCTTATTGTCTTTTGAGACAGGGTTTGTCTGTGTACCCCTGGCTGTCCTGCAAATCCCTCTATAGACCAGGCTGGCCTTGAACTTGAAGATCTGCCTGCCTCTGAGGGGATTAAAGATGTGTGTTACCATCACCTAGCCCTGCCGTTTTCTTTTACCTTTTTATTCCAGCACATGTCGTTGTTTGAAATCTTTTCTAAGTTTCTTATTTCATTTATTCCCACTAGAATACCAACCCCATGAGGGTAGGGACAAGCTCTGTTTGTCCCCTAGCCTAGTCTATGAAAGAGTTCTAGTACACCTCAGGTGCTCACAGTGTGGGAAGCAAAGGGCTGGGGTACTGAGAAGAGATGATTTCTTGCGGCACAGGTGGTACTGAGGATTTCATGAGGTATCTGAAGCGATCTCCTACTCTCATGGGTCAGAGAATGGAAGGAAATACAGCCCCCATCCCAAAACAGGCGAGTGAGACACAGAAGTAAACACCTCGCATTCCTTCTTGGTTTCTTGTTCAGTCACTGAAAGGATTTTATCAATTTTCCAACAGCCTGGTGAATTTGCCTCATTTTTCGACTGGAGCTGAAGCCGTTTCCCTCGCTGGCCCAGTCTTCCCCACTTTGCTTTCCGGCAGTTTCCTCGCTAATCCTGAAACCCGCTACAGGGCAGCTCTCCCCACTGAAGTTACCCTCACATGTGTGCGTGCATCTGTTCATGCTCAGGGAGTCTGCCTTCAAAACTCTGCACTAAATAAACCTTTCCTTTATAAAGTAGCCACTTAGGTATTTTATGGTAGTTGTTAAAAACAGACCAATATAGTTCCCGTTCCAGGGCCTCTTTGGCAGTTTCTGTGTTAGTGGTAAGTGAGGTCACTCAGGGAAGAAAGACTGGAACAGAAAGCAGGCACGAGTGAAATGCAAAAATCGCCAAGAAGATGGGAGACCGAGGACCGAGTAAGGCAGGCAGAGAAGGTTTGCTAGAAGTGTCAGAGGAAAACTTCCCCGGTGTGTTGCCCTTGGCCCATCGAAGAATCCTCTAAGAAGGGGAGTCTCAGAAGAATAGCAAACTGTTTGGTAATTGTGTTATGGGCCAGATTTTAGTGGCAAGATGGGTTATTGTGCCGGAGTGGAAGGTCAGAGCTGGCTTGCAAGATCTGATTGTTGATGTTTTAGAAATTTCAGGAGCTCTTATCAAAAATGTTGTTTAAAACACACACACACACACACACACACACACACACACACACACATTTTGTAAGCTTATGATTAAATAACTTTTGGCCTAGAATGAGTCTAATGAATAGTCAAAGCACTTTTATTGTCTTCTTACTCTCTCGATCTGCAGCCTGAATGTTCCTCTGCAGTGAGCTTCGTGCATCTTCTCTGTTCAGCCACGTTACGTTGGCAGCTTGAGCTCAGCAACGGCAGAAGTGTTCACCCCAGGGCAGTTGGCAAAAGGGAACAGATCAGGGGTCTTCTCCCCAAAGAGCTGGGTTAGATATTTGCCAGCACTCCACCA
Source organism: Tokudaia tokunoshimensis (assembly GCA_036184795.1). Taxonomy (NCBI): domain Eukaryota; kingdom Metazoa; phylum Chordata; class Mammalia; order Rodentia; family Muridae; genus Tokudaia; species Tokudaia tokunoshimensis. Next base: position 79,109,865 of record BTHU01000015.1, read on the forward strand.
TGTAAAAGATGGAGGCTCCACTGCACACGTCATTATGATTGGGGGTGACACAGGAGGGGGTCACTCGGGGTGGTAGTGTGGTCTCTGGAGACAGAGACCTGATAGAATGGAACCTTGATAATGACCTGATAGAATGGAACCTTGAGGAGATAATGACTCCCCAGCTTGAGCATAGGGGGAAACTGCTGTGCATGGGTATAGGAAAGCTGTGTTTACCTCTCTAAGATGATGAGGCCTCCCTGGTTTGTGAATCCAGACTCACCCGTTCTGCGTTCAGTGCTTCTCCCTTAATAAAAAATATTAAATCTCTCCTGGAAATTTGCTCTTCACCTCTTCTGGGTGCGTGGTGATGGGACAAACCACCTGTCTGTTTCGCTCACACCGACTCTACTCTATCAAGTGGCCGGACAGATGTTTACTCTGCATGAGACGGTTGGTTATGGGTCAATTACCTAGGTGTGGACAATGGTGACAGGAAGTCTGGGAATTCAATGTAAATGCCATCAAATTAGGTTAAACTCTGAGAGCCTCTGCCTGGATCCACCGCCTGGCCTTGCCTTTCCCCTTTCAGGTAGGAATGTCTCCTACAGTGGGGAGTAGAGGGATTTAGTCACTAGGTAAGAGAGACCCAAAGACCTGGGGTGGGGATGGGGAGGCAAGATGAACACACACACACACACACACACACAGAGCATGCTACAGAACGCACATTCTGACCTTTGACCCCTGCTGACCCCCACCCCCACCCCCCGCAGGCTTCATAATCATCACTGCCACTCCCGGAGACCACTAGATATTTCATTACTTTATGGAGTCCACTCCCCAAAGCCACTTCCTCCCAGTTGGCCTCTTGAGTCATTTCCAGCTTTCTTTCTTTTCTTTTTTTTTCTTTAATATGTGACAGGCCTGAGACATCTTTTTGCAAATATGTTCTTGTTTCTTTGGAATTATTCCGCGGGACATTTTCCCCCTTGAGGCTTGATGGGGTCAGAGAGGAGGGGAATGGTTTTATGACTTGTGACATACTGCAAATGCTCGGAAGTTGTTTTTCCTCTATTTACAGTGTCACCGGTTAAATCTGGGCTGCCTGCTTCCCCAGCCCACCAACAATTTTTCATTTTTATTTGTTGTTGTTTTTTTACTCCTGCTGTTTCCTAATTGCAGAACAATCCATGTAGCTGGGGAGAGAAAATTAGAGACAGACAGAGAGAGAGAGATAGAGAGAGAGAGAGAGAGAGGAGAGAGGACACACTGAGGGGAAAGCGGTGAAATGCCTTGTAAAAACGAAGTAAGAATGGAATTTGTTTGGTTTGTTTCTCCTTCAGCACGTTATAATGCTGAAAGAATGGGTGGAATTACTAAAATTCAGAAATCAGACTGTAGCGTAAGCTTTGGTTTTGTGTCTGTGAAGTACATTAAGTCAAACACCATGAGTGGGGAGTATCGTCAGTCCTCACGCTCAGATTCTGTTTCCCTCTGACTAAACAGAACCCAAAGCAGGAACATCGCATCAAGCACACGGTCGGATTGGCTCCTGTGGTTTGAACCATGCTCGGTACCTGAGTGTAACCCTCAGAAACAGTGTGTGAGCATTCCTGGTGTTTGTCACGGACTATGGACACACACGGCACATTTCTGTAGGAAGACTGTGCGTTTTATGTTTGTTATGTGGGGGATATTTTAATAAGATTCCCTCTAGGGCTACTGAGATGGCTCAGTGGTAATGCCAGCCAACCCTCAATGACCCAAACTCAATGACCTGAGTTTGATCCCAAGGGCTGACAAGGTAGAAGACGCTGTCCTCTGACCTCCATGCACAGGCTGCGGCCCACATGTCCACATAGTCACTAAAATAAAATGTAATAAATTACATTTTTTTCTCCTCTAAACTGTCAAGCTCATATGTTTTGGTGTTGCAGAGGATCCTGTCAAAGGAAATGATGGGACAGAGTCTCTGAGTTATTTCACAAACCACACTTGTGTCCCGGGGATAGGAAGATGTCTCTTGGGCTGCTTAGATCGTGGGTTTTTAAGTCATTGATGACTAGAGGAACTGCCTGTCATTTCTAGTCTTTGATTTGGAGCACTGAGATTTCAAGCGCATATACATACGTATATATATATAAAATGACTGTCGGTGTGCTACTCTCCAACACAGACAGCCTGGTCTACAAAGTTCAGCATGGTGCAGAGGTGCGTGCCAGGTAATCTGGCAGAGAGCACCGCCTTGGCCTGCAGCACAGGGATGTATTCCTCCTCCATGGGTGGAACCGAATTCTCCAAGAAGGGAGAATTTGATTTCCTCTGTTTCAGTCCATCCGTCTTCACTACCTCATCCCTTGGAAATGGTCCCCTATCTTGGAGACCTTTTAGCTTGGTCCTCCTCGCTGACTGGCGCTCCTCATGTTCAACCTCTACTGGTATTCCCTCCTTCACCTTACTGGTTAGAGCAGGAGCTGAAGCCCATACCTCCTGGGTCCCTTCTATGTCTGCCAGTCCAGGGGTGATACTCCCGCTGGTGCTTTCCACAGCATCCTTCTCTCGGAAGCTCAGATCCCGTATCTCCTCCTCACACTCGTCTGCTGCACAGGCGTATCTCCCTGGCTGCCGCCACCATCCAGTAGGTTCCAGGAACCCTCTGATGCCCCAGTGTTTCCAGTTCAGTTCCCATCCATTTCTTCTCTGAGTCGACCTGACTGACCCCATGCGTCCCTGGCTGGCCTTTCTCTCCACACCTGAGCACCAGACTCAACAACTCTCACAAAGCCAGTGTGCTCCCCCCCCTTCTCCAGGCTTTCCTTGCTTCCCTTGAAGGAATGCCTCCCTGTCTCCCCACATGCCACACCATGCAGTGCTCTCAGGCTTCCTGAAAGGTCACGCCTGTCTCTTCCTTTACGTGGGTCCTCTTTCCGTCTCTCATAACAGATGACGCTATCTAAAACTGTGGGGTTTTGTTTGTTTGTTTGTCTTCCCTAGAATCTGACTCCACAAGGCAAATTTTATGCCTCTCTCAGCCTGAACTGTCCCCGTGAGACTCCCTTCCCTGTGTTGGACCCATGAAGTAACAGTGTGCTGGGCAGTCTCTGATTCCCAAGAGCCCAGGCTACATTTTCAGAATGTCTGTGATCTACCTGCTACACACAACCTACTGCTTAAAGAATACACTATTGGAACTTATAATTAAATCAATCACATTGAAAAATTATAAGAACTTCTTAGGGAACACAGCTTCCGATTTATTTTCCCAATTGCTTGGTGTCCTGACAGCATTTCTACCTTGTGTTTCTATGGTGGAAATATATTAAGGTGATCCCACACTATATATCTCCTCCTGATCGCCCATTCTGGGAGGTCACGCCAGTAGCTGGAGACCAACTGTTCAGAGCCTTGGGACTTGGGAATGTTAGAGCCGTGTCTCAGCTTGTTTCCGTTCTTGTCCAAATGGCCCCATACTATTTGCTAGATTTGCTTGGTTTCAATACAAGAGTCATGGAAGACATAAATCATTTTCCATTGGTTCTATGAAAACACTCCATATATTTCTTTCTCATTCATCAAGAGAGGGCTATTGAACATGGCAGGCACACTTTATGCCGTAATGCCTTAGCATATTGAGGCTACTCAACTCACAATAGAAACAAACACATGCCAGTTGTAAGCTCTTGTGATTACTTACCAGGCCAAGGCCACATGATATGGCTGAGAGAAATTAAGCCAGGCCAAATTGGAGCGGCCACAGCACAACTGAGACTGTGACAGTTTTATGGAGAACAACTGGACTTTTTTTATCCCTTTACCAGAAACAGAAAGTGATGGCCATCGCCAGGATCAATACAGCTGTAGTTGCCAGGATATGATGACATTTGCAAGTTATACAAAGTACACGAGATTAGTGTCTAAGAGCAATTGTCCTGTCAGGTTTCTGTGCTCCCTCGACTACTAAGGGAACATACAGAGAACCACAGAGTGGCCTGGATGCTTCTCTGAGGGAATGCAGCATCTGTCTCTCAGGAACTGGAAGGACACTGTACCCAGGAGCCGTGGACTCTAGCTTGTGTCATAGAACACCTGCCTCTCAAGGCAGCTAAGCCAAGCCAACTCCATGGTTCCCTGCACCAGTAAACCTATATAAACTGAAAACTAACTTATAAATTCAACCTATCACATGTCCCATCTTAGCCTATCCTGATATATGTATATATATGTGTGTGTGTGTATGTATATATATATATATACATATATATATATATCACTTACATTAGCCTATAGTCGGGAAACCATCTAACAAAAGCCTCTTTTTTCATAAAGAATTGAAGATCTCTTGCAATTGATATTGTCCTGAAGGTGACAAACAACACCAGCATAACATTAAAACCCTCTGAGTCTGAGTTGTCCTGTTGTGGATAGCCCTGGGCTTGTATTTTAACGCTAATTCCACTCCTGGGAGGGGCTACAGCCGATCCTGGGAGGGGCTGCAGTTAATCATGTATACAGGTGCCTTGTGAACCTTCTCCCCACCTTAACTTTTCAAATAAAGGCTAGAGCCAATAATTGGGCAGGAGGAAAGGGGAGGAGTTTGGGGGAGGAGAAAAGGATGGCTGGGAAGGGGAGGAGCTAAGGAGGATCGAGGGGAAGGGGGAGGAGCTACGGAGGATTGACAGAGAGGATGGGGAGAAGTTCGGGTGGCCTAGAGAAATGGCAAGTTATACCGGATGACATAGATGGAAATAGAGGAGTGTAGTGGGAGATCTGCCCAATCTAGGCATATAGCCTGTTTTGTTATTGAGTTGAGATTTCTTTTACCGGGTAATTGGGTTGGAAAAATACCGCAACATTGACCCACTCACTGTGTGTTGGTGTTGTCTCTGCTTCTCTTACTGCGACTTTTCCTTTTTCTTCTTTCCTAACAACTGTGCCTTTGCTGTCTCTCTTGGTATAAACTCTTCGCTCAGCTAACAGAATCCACTTAGTCTCCTCTCCATCAGTCGTCCCCTGTGAGAACTCTCTTGTATTGATTTATATATATATTTTTTACTCCTAAATCTTTTACATCCTGAGCCATACAACCAAGTACTTAATAATCTATGTTCTAGCGAATCTCTTCTGTCTCTGTCGCTGTTCCAATTTCTTCCCCATTGCTGTGACCAAACACTCTGACCAAATGCAACTTAAAGGAGGAAAGAATTTATTTGGCTTCTACTTCCAGGTCATAGTTCGTCACTAAAGGAGGTCAGAACAGGAGCTCAAGTGGGGGATGAAAGCAGAAACAATAGAGGAACAATGTTTGATGGCTCACCCACTGCTCCTGCTTAACTAACTTTTTTATACAGCTCAGGACCACATGCCCAGGGGATTATACTATTCACAGTGAGCTGGGGCCTCCCACATCAATTGACATTGAAGACAAACCTCCAGACAGGCCTACTGGCCACTCTGATCTGAGCAATCCTTCAACCAAGACCACCTTCTCAGAGAGCTCTAGACTATATCAAATTGACAGTTAACTCAAACTAGAACACTCATTACTCAAGATATTCTCTTGGAATCTTGTGGTAACGGGGCCCTCTTGCTAGCTTCAGCTCTGATCTGGATGGTTCGCTGATGTTGGATGGATTTGTTCAGCTTCTGCTAACAGAGTCGCGGACGACAGACACCATCCATCACTTTACTTAAGCATCTACTTTGTGTCTCAGAACAACGACATGACTCAGTAAGTAATGGGAACTCAAGGACTAGTGACAGTGGAAATTTTTGACATTTGTTTTATAGTGCTTGGGATGAAACCTTGGCCTCTGGAGCTAGGACTGGAACCCAGGGCCTCTTGCGTGCTAGGGATAGAACCCAGAGCCTCTTGCGTGCTAGGGATTGAACCCAGGGCCTCTTCCGTGCTAGGGATAGAATCCAGGGCCTCTTGCATGTGAGGCAAACACTCTGCTGCTAATTTTTAGTCCCCAGTTGCCATAGATACCCTCATTAAAGTTGCATGAAACCTGTTTTAAATGATGAGTGTTTCACCTTTAAAAGTAGCAACAAAAGTTAGAAACATAGGTGAGACTCTTCTGGATGCAACAAGGGTTTCCTTGCCCCATCGAGTCTCTGTTTCATGTCTGACAGCATCTTCCTGAGGCACCTTACCACTGGGCATTATATGCCTGGAGAATTCCTGTGTGGTGAAGGTGGAACATTGTCCTGTACCACTGCTGTGAAGATGGGCTGCCAGCAGAAGGAGAAGGTGGTATGTTGTCCAGTCAGATGCGCGTGTGCGCCTACAGCTCTTGATTGACTTTCTCCATGAATTGGGAAGACGTCTTTCATTTGCTGTATTTGTTCAAAATATCACCATTAAAGAAATCTGCTGGGGGGTGGGGGTCAGTGGGAGGGGTATGGGCAATCTACGTGTAAGGGACTTTATTGCCCTGTGTGCCAACTCTTACCATGAATATCAAAAGAGAAAAGTACATCAAGTGAACACTTTTACTAGTCAGACTGAGCCAAACAGCTCCCTGGTTATCATGATCATGTTACCTTCTTTCCATCAGTCACCTGGAAACAAGAACAAAGGACTGGATTAGATCATCCTGACTATACTTGTCCCCTTATTGCCTTCCTAAGGCACCAGAAGTCAATCTCAGGTGTCATTCCTCAGAATCTTATTTTGTGAGACAAATCTTTCCCTGGCCTGCAGCTTGCCCGTTAGGTCAGGTGGTGGCCAGCAAGTCCCAAGGGTGTGCTTATCATTGCTTCCTTGGGATTACAAGCCTGCACCACTGTGCCTGGCTTCTGAAGTGTGGGTTCTAGGACTTGAACGCAGCTCTTCACGCTTGCACAGCCCTTCCTGACTGGGCTACGTACATCCCCAGCCCTAGTTGGTCTCACCGTTACCCAGTCAAATGTGCGTGTGTGTGACTCTTCTGGGAATCAGAATATATCTACAGGGTGGGCAAGCAGCCGATCCAGTCTCAGTAAACGTTTACCAAATAAAGGTATTTTTTTTTCTTGCTTTGTTTTGCAAGCTGCTCGTGTCACTCTCCCCGTGGTGTCTTGTGGGTAGAAGTTCCTTCCAGCTTTCTTTCTGCAGTTTGAGCATCTGTGGCTCCTCAGGGGGAGGCTGGTAAATAATTAGAATTGTTATGTCAGGATGCAAAGAGAACAAGACAAGCCTTGAAATATAGACTTTGTCAAGAAGGAGATGATTTTTACAATTCTTCAACATGAGAAGCCAAGGCTGGAAGTCTCACATCCTCAATTTTTTTTTTCATAATCATGGATGAAACAGGTTCCAGCCAGTGGCGAGCAGGTTGAGCTATTTTGCTCCAGGGCAGGGGAGGGTATAACATGCAGAGAGAGTTTGAAGTCCATCCCAATAGACTTGGCATTGTGGGTGCACAGAGGGAAAAAAATCTCTGGGTCAGAATTAGGGGCTTTGCTCATACTCCTCTGTGTGTAACATCCAGGTGGGTGTGTGGAATTGTCACACATGCATGTCAGAAGTATAGATCCACATGTTTGTGTCATTCTGTGAGATTGTATTGAATAAAAGAGATTCACAAGCTATCTTGGTTTTGTTAGCTGGAGTATGCTAAGTAGTCCCAATCTCCCTTGGTAGTTAGCCAAAGCAAACACAGGTTCTTTTATTCTGATCTAACTACCAATGTAAGTAAATCTTCAGATTCTCAATCCCTCTCTCTCTCTCTCTCTCTCTCTCTTTCTCTCTCTCTGTCTCCCTCCCTTCCTCCCTCCTTCCCTCCTCCCTCTCTCTCTGACTGTGTGTGTGTTACAAAATAGCTGAATATAGGAATATAGTTAAAGAGCTCAAGGAGGTGACTTTACTGAAAGGCAGAAGCAGGGAGAAAGCACAAATACAAAGCAAGCCTCTATTGGAATCATGTAATTAATTAACCTCTTATATTCTGTGTGGGTCAAAGCTAAGTCGTGTCTGAGGTCAAGTTGAGCTGACCATGTGACTAGTGTGATTGTGGAAGTCATAGAGACAAAGGGATGGACTGGGTTTAGATGAACTGTCAGGTGGACAGATGGAAGGCAGCTCAAGATGAATTTAGCAGCAGTAGTGTGAAACCTAGCTGAACACCTGGGACAGTTGGGTGTTCTCTGCCAGCAGGTCCCTTGATGCCCACACCAGGAAGCCACACAGCAGGATGGTGGGAGCTGTTGCTTTTCTTCATCTGGTGTGTTTGATTCGTTCTCAGGTCTGGTTTTCTTACTGTGATTTTAGTATGTCCATGGGTTCAAATGGTGTCAAGTTGCTCTGATAAATTTGTGGAGTGGTAGTCTGTTCACTTTTGTCAATACATCATTAGCCTGTGCCTTGAGATTGGTGCTGGACATGGGGTGGTGTTTATGTGGACAGTGAAGTTCAGAGTCACCGTGATCCTTCACTCCAAATGGAATCTAATGTCATTTATAAAATGGAGTCCTTCAGGACAAGACACAGCTTGAAAAACTATTGCTTCACACAATATGGGGTAACTTAGAGCCAGAAATAGCTTGATTTTCAGCCGAAGCCCAAGGCATCACAGTTAGTGGAATGCTCGCCTGGGCACATTAAAGAAGAAAGTCTGTGCTACACTTTCACCCAGACCCCATACAGAGGAAGACACCTAATACCGCATTGGTGGTGACCCCCACATACCTGTCTGTCATCCGACCATCCAGTTGGGTATTGAGGGACCAACAGGCCAAGATTTCCCAATTATCCCAGGAGCTTTGGGTTGGCACAGTTAGTTTCCTGTGGGGATATAGTCTGGACTAGGTTTTACCTTTGCCTCTGGGCCGTTTCCTGAATAATGTGGAAGGCTTAGCGCTGGGCTAACAGTAACAGGGGAGGTTGGAGATCAGAACCGATGCTAATAACCACCCAGAGTTGATGGTTGGGGCGCAGGGTGGTTATTGGTAATTTTAAAGAAACAGAATTTAAGTCTCTTGAAAAGACTTCCCACAGGCTGTCCCAGCACCATCCTGGGTCACACAGAAGTAAAACCGAAGACTGGCCCCCTCTTAGTTCATCATTGGCTCCAGCTCAGAGTGCACACCATGGGCCTTCGTGAAGAGGCAAATAGAAGTGGATTTAAAAACATGGCTGGAGAGCTCTCAAAGTGGTGGGGTCAGAGATGTCTTCTCCTTCTAAACCGTGGCAACCATATACCTTTCCTTCAAATGCTTGGCCACCATATTGGAATGAAGCCCGAACTATCCTTAAAAGACTATTAGAGTCTGAGCTATCATCAAGGAGACTGAACTTTAGATCAGCTGACTGGTTGTTTGCACTGAAAGGAGAGAATCTAAGTGGGAAAAGCCTGAGCTATCATTAGGTGGCCAGACATAGCTGTTCCAGATACCCGCAGGTCGGAGTCTTATGAGGAATACCAGATGACACTGTGGAGCATGATTACATGTGTGGCCTTGAGATATCTATATCTTCTGTCTCCTTACCCCCAGCAGACATTTTAACAAAGACCCCAAATGCTTGGAGGATTCTCTGAAAAGTTACATCTGCTCAGTTCTCCAAGTTATTGTGGTTAGTATTGTGTCAAGCTAAAGCAAACAAATTGGTTATTTCCTGGGCTCTGGGATTTCCATTTTCTTTAATTATCGAAGCTTGGCAAAGGCAACTGAAATCCCTCTTTTAGTTACTAGTGTCTCCTGGTTTCATTGGTGGATCCACCATTCGCCACTAGAGGATTTAGATTTAATATGGCTTATAAAGTTAGGATTCTAGTTGTTGTGCCCAGCGATCGAGTCGCCATTGTTTCTGAACTAAGTTTGTGTGGTGTTTTCCTTCACGAGGTGGTTCGACTGGGTTCCAGAGAGAAAGGTGTGACAGCAAAATGTGGGTTTGCCTGATGTGTTCCACAAAAGGCTGTGTGTGTGTGTGGTGGTGGGGGGGTCTTTGTAGTTTGGGGCTGGCATGGTAGTGACCCTCCAGTGGGAACTTAGCAAACTGGGTGGAGAGATTTCCGAAGCTCTGGGCCAGAGAGATGACAACATCCCACTGGTACCATGTGGCCCGCCAGTGCTTGGTATAGCACGAGATATTGTCATTCGATTTAATATTTCCTGCAACACTCTACAGTGTCCCATGGTCCCTCCGGGGAACTTTCAGTGGCCTGTGACTATGATTCTGGTCTATCCATAGAGAGGAAAACCCCATGACACACTGTCTGTCCACCCTCTTGCCGACTTCTCCCTGGTGTATTTAGCTAAGATGCAACTTTTCCCTAGCTAGCATATTCCATTATCTCAAGGGTCTACGTTCCTTTACTTCCTGTTTCTTGAACTTTCTGTTTTCTCCAGGTACTTCCTGTTTCCCCTCACACTTCCTCTGGGCGGTCTTCCGTACTTCCTGATTCTTGAACTTTCTGTTTTCTCCAGGTACTTCCTGTTTCCCCTCACACTTCCTCTGGGCGGTCTTCCATCTCGCTCTACACAGATGAGTGCAGGGTTAGGTCAGGGCTCCCTCAGTCATTGGGATGGAGATAGCCTAGGTCAAGCACTCCAGTTTTCTGGGTGTGTCATGTGTCTGATGGTCTCTGGGTTTAGTGCAGGATGGGTAAGACCCTAAAATGTTATGAAGGAAGTCATTCATTCTCCACAGTCTCTTTCATCCTTCACTGCAGCCATTGTGTGGTGACCTTTTCTTATTGATTTTGGTTGTTACTTATTTCCTGTAGAAACTCTGTGTGAGCGAGGGGCTTGTGTGTGTCCTCTCCCTCATCACGCTCCCAGGACCTACAGTATTGCCAGGACTGCAGACTGTGTGTGCTGTGGCTCTTTAAGACACTGTGTTGAGAAACAAAGAGACAGAGAAGGCAATGAGAAGAAGGGGAGATGTTAGTGATAAGGTAATGACGTAAGACAGAGAAAGGAGCAGGGAGGCAAAGCCCTCCCGGGTCACGCTCTTTGCCTTTTACCAAGTACATTCTCTCATCCAGGGCAAGCGCGGCCTCTCTAGTTCCAAGTAAAAAGAGGAAATTCTTACTGTCATTTTCCCTTTATGATATACAATTATATGAATTAAAATGGTTGGCTGGAGTGATTCACACCCATCCACCAATGACACAGGTCAAGGATGCTCTGTCCCCAGGGAGATCTTCATCGTTCCACGCTCCAGCCGACCACACACTTCTTCCCCCACTGTGTGTTCCTGCCATTTGGGGCAGGCTATGATTTTAAGATAAAAGACTGTCAGAGATGATGGTGGTGCATGCAGGTCCCGAAACCCAAATCCTTTGAGTCTTAGAGGGAGCACGTAAGTTGACCTCTAGCTGCCCTGAATACTGTGAGACTCTTCCTCACAAGGCCTCTATGGCACTGATTCTCAGTGAAACATCATGTTAGAAGGCTGTGTGGCTTCACACTGTGGCCCAGACTGGTGCTTTTGGGATAGCTTGGGGCAGCTTCTGCGGCAGGTAAGGATGAGAGCAGCAGAGAAGACTGTGGCCATTCTCAGATTACTAAACCAGGAGGTAGCTGGAGAAGGGAATTGAGTGGGCTTTATGTACTTACTATGGGACTTTTAATTTTTTCTCGTAAGATGGAAATCTCCTTAAAACATTAATACATACCAAACTTTGATAATGTCGCTTTCTCCATATCTCAAAATATCTTCCAGCCTTTTTTTTTTGTTTTTTTGTTTTGTATTTTTGTTTTTCGAGACAGGGTTTCTCTGTATAGCTCTGGCTGTCCTGGAACTCACTCTGTAGACCAGGCTGGCCTCGAACTCAGAAATCCGCCTGCCTCTGCCTCCCAAGTGCTGGGATTAAAGGCATGCGCTACCACTGCCCGGCATCTTCCAGCCTTAAGATGTGGTTGTGGAGTCTGCTGAAAGATGGGTAACCACCAAAGTTTTCTTGCAAGGTTGAGTTAAAATGAAAGCCAGGTTCAGGTCATTATCAAGCCTGAAGCCCTTCCTCCATCACCAGCTGATTTTCACTATGGAATTTGAATAAATATTTACCGTATTGATGAGTTTCTGTGGGGCAGAAGTCACCGAGCAGCAGAAAGAGTCTGAAATACGGCTCTTTGGAAATTATTTCAGAAAGGGCCTTTGCCCTTAATCCGTGTCAAAATATGTACAGAAATGAGCCTATGCTGTTTCTTGTCAGAATGCGGGGGTTGCAGCAGAAGTAATGTCCCCTTGGGAGTGGCTGTCAATGTGTGCACTGCCAGGGAGCGGGTGGACCGCAGCCCCTTGGTGTTGCCAGCTCTGGTGGAGACAAACAGGCCCTGCCTTCCACATCCAGAACTTCTGATTCTTGGCCAGAACCTGGGGTAAGTTGGAGTGAGGATGGGGTGTCAGGGAGCCTGCTTGGGGCTGGAAGATGAATGGTTCCATCGGTTCAACTGAGGGGGGAGGGAGGTGGGCCTCGGGGCTTGCAAAATATCACATCTTGGCAAAAATAGTTTGAAAAACAGGAGATTCCTGGAAAGCAATAATGCTGACAGTGGACAGAGTGTTTGGGGCCTGCAAACAGGGTTGAGTTCATATACAGCAGAGGTGTAGGGGGCCGAGAGAGAGAACAGGCTGGCCTCTCCCACTCTGTCTGTAGAGATGACTTGGTGGCAGACAGGCCTTTAGCACCCTCAGAGGTGTGCTTAGAGCCCTGGCCTCTGCTTGAGAGGACTTGGTCTTCCTCTCAGGCTACGCTCACCTGGTTATGCGGGAATCAGCTCTCGAGTACAGTGTGTGTCCTGTCTCTGGGCCTTCAGCTTTATTCTTCTCATTCCAGGCTCAGCTCGGTCACCATCTTCTCCTGAACCCTTGTCATCCAGGCTTCTGGCCTGTGCTGCCCCAGTTCTCTCTCACCACGCCTGTTCCCTCCATCAGGGATTCCTCCCAACATGCTGCTGAAAGGATTTCCTTTCAGGATTCATTTCCTGGAATCCGGAGGCTCATTAGTCAGAAGGATGAAGGCAGTCCTGAAATGGCCGCAGGAGGCCTCTGGTTGCTGACGCCTTAACCCATCTCCATTGAGGTCCTCCCCGTGGTGTCTTCTGTCTTATGAGATCACAGGTACTCAGGATGGGCCTGGAAGAAGTGGGGTGCCGCCCCCCCTCCCCAAAACCCCAGGAACCAGAGCGTAAGTGGCTCCCGCTGCCTTGGTGGGGGTGCCAGTCCTTTATGGAGGATTCTTACCTGAAAGCTGGGGTCACAGCCACAAGCCAGAGCAGCCAATCCACACTCACACTGAGGTACTTGGGGAACTGGTCTCCAAATAGAACAGGCAAGAATGAGCTTACCAGCTGCTCCCTTCGAACACTTCCTCCAGACCACTGAACTAGAAGTAACTGGTTTTCTAGGTCTTTCTGTCATCCTTGCTTTAGTCTAGCTTGTGAGGGGTGTGATGGGGGAGGGTCTGACCTTGTTGGTTGGGTACTTACTGAGTATTAGGGACTGAATTATCTCTCTGTCCGAATCTGTATATTGACAGCTTAATGTGCAGAGCTTTTCTTTTCTTTCTTTCTTTTTTTTTTTTTTGGATGAGACAGTATTCAGAGGGGACCAAGGTGGTGGGAGGTAGGGTAGCCTCCCATCCAGTCTTCCTGGTGTCATCATAAGAAGGGAGTATTAGGTCATAGACACCCAGAAGAATGACCATGTACACATGCCAGAAGAAAACATCCATTGGCTCGCTACAGAAAGTTTTTAGGATAAACAACCGTGCCAGCGGGCAAGTAGCCTCTCCTCTTGTCAACAAGTAAATTTCGGTCAGTCAAAGCCAGCCCACCTGCAGTAGTTGCTATGGCAGCCAGGACCACTAATACCACGATGTATTCATGGTCAGCGTGAATAGTCCTTGAATAATCATCTTCCGCCAACTCGGAAGACACTCTTAAGTGCCACTCACCTAACATCTGCACGCCTCCTCGCTCTCTTCTGGGTTGCAGAGCTACAGAGAGAATTTCAGCAAGGAATGATGCTAACCGTGAGTTCACGGTCTAGGATGGGAAGGAGCGTACAGGCTTGTGTCGTGTGCCTAGGAGTCCCTGGGTGGGAACAGAGGCAAGAGATCACAGTGGGCTTTGCCTGGGAGGTTTTGTCCTCCAGGTGAGTAGGACCTGGTGGGTATCCTGGCTGGTTTTGTGTGTCAACTTGACACAAGCTGGAGTTATCACAGAGAAAAGAGCCTCCCTTGAGGAAATGCCTTCATGAGATCCATCTGTAAGGCATTTCCTCAATTAGTAATCAAGGGTGGGAGGGCCCCTTGTGGGTGGTACCATCCCTGGGCTGGTAGTCTTGGGTTCTATAAGCAAGCAGGCTGAGCAAGCCAGGGGAAGCAAGCTAGTAAGGAACATCCCTTCATGGCCTCTGCATCAGCTCCTGCTTCCTGCCCTGTGTGAGTTCCTGTCCTGACTTCCTTTGGTGATGAACAGCAACTTGGAAGTGTAAGCTGAATAAACCCTTTCCTCCCCAACTTGTTTCTTGATCATGATGCTTGTGCAGGAATAGAAACCCTGACTAAGACAGTGGGTAATAGAGGAAACATATTTAAGGCCTCCTGTCCCTATACTGAGCTCCACTGAGGCGGAAGGGACCAGGCATCAGTATGGTTTCCCACAATTCTCACCTATGGTTTCTGTGCACTTAGGGAGCACTGGCTTTGTGGCTCCATTCAGAGGGTCATAGTAGCAGCTGTGAGCCTAGAAGGGACCCCCCACGCACACACACACCCTCCATCTGTAGTCTCTGAAAAAATGCAACCTAGAGCCTACCCCAGAGAGCAGTTTGTGGCCCTAGTATAACATCAGCAGGTCTAGTGTAAAATGCAAAGATTGAGGTATTTAATTTTAACTGAAAAGCCTCTAGGTGCATTTCCGGCAATGATGTTCTCCAGATGAAACCCCGCCCCCAGGCCTACTGGATGCTAAACAGGAAAGTGTGTGTGTTTTGTGTATGTGTTTCAGACAAGCTCCCCTTCCCCGATGCAACCAGCCCCACATCTGCTAACACTCACATGAAAGGCTCTGCGAGACTCGGATCTACAAAAACTGTCCATTCTGACAGACTGCCATCTTCTATGAAAATGTGGCCTCAAAATCACTCCCAGGTTTTGGCCTCGACTGACTTTCCAGGCAACTATAATTGGCGGGGTTCAGGGAATAGCCATGAGGGTTTTGAAACTGCCTTTCAACGTTAACTGCTGGTGTGACTCTCCCAACAGGGACTTGATGGAGAACACTATAATAGTGAGGAGGATGGGGTACCTTCTGGAAAATGCTGTAGTCAGGTAGCGCAGAAGGACGGGACCTGGATCGTAGGTGGCCTGTCCTCATTCTCTCCCAAGCATCCCCTGCTTTGTGTGACTAATGACCCACTCTGCAGACAGTTCTCACACAGTGAGTCCTCTCACTCAGGCCTGGAACAGAGGAAGCTAATAGACTCTGGGTGAGATGGAAAGAAAGGTCTAACTCCTGGCCTGAGTCTGGTTAGCCTCTGGAGGCTTTCAAATCTGCAGGTTGGCTGTAGATGTGTGATGCTATGGAGACACCCATTGGTGACTTGTTCTGCATACCCCTTGTTCATCTACCTCATAGCAGATAGCACTCCACTAATTTTATTATCTCCACACAGTTTTCTCTTCTACTGGCCTGACTTCTGACAGTGGATGTCACACTGGTCAGAACCCCACCTGCTGGGCATCTCTCAGGCTCCCTTCTTGTAGAGCACCTTGTTTGGGTCTGAATACAGCTTTTCCCAACCTTCAGCTTTTAGATTCCCTTTCAGGCTGTTGAGAGGTTGAAGCTATGATGCCAAGTGTCTTAGTCAGTGCTCTCTATTGCTGTGAGGAGACACCGTGACCACAGCAACTCTTATCTAAAAGAAAGCATTTAATTAATGAAACCGTTTCAGAGGTTTAGTTCATTATCATCATGGCAGAAAACATAGCTATACAGCAGGCAGATGTGATGCCGGAGAGGTAGCCAAGAGTTCTACATCTGGATCTACAGGTGGCAGGAAGAGAGAGCCACTGGGCCTGGTTTGAGCTTTTGAAACCCCAAAGCACACCCCGAGTGACTCAACTTTCTCCAAGGTCATACCCACTCCAACAAAGCCATACCTCCCAATCCCTCTCAAGTAGTACCACTCCCTGATGACCAAGCATTCAAATATGTGAGCCTATGGGGGAGGGGCATTCTCATTAAAATACCCCATCAGGAAAAGGGGAGGGTCACAAGAGGCCAGGAAGTCGAAGGGAGGATGAGACACAGCTTATTCACTATGGGCAAAGCACATTACATAGTGTTAGACAGGCACACACCATCCGGGACCCAAGCACTTGCCAGCATATGCTCAGGCCATGGACAGGCAGGCGCACACACACACACACACACAGAGACAGACAGAGAGACAGACAGAGAGACAGACACAGAGAGACAGAGAGAGACAGACAGACAGAGAGACAGACAGAGAGACAGACAGAGAGACAGAGACAGAGAGAGACAGACAGACAGAGACAGAGAGACGGACACAGGGAGAGGGACAGAGAGAGACAGAGAGATGGACACGGAGAGGGACAGAAAGAGAGGGAGAGGGACAGAGAGGGGGGACAGAAAGAGGGGAGAGAGAGAGAGAGAGAGAGAGAGGCCTTAGATAGATACACATACCACACAGTCAGGTTGGCAAAGGCCAAGGCCAGAGCTAAAAGCTTCTGACCTCCAGACCATATTTAGCCCAAATCTCTCAAAGGTGTCACTTAGCTAGAAATGGTGATATAATAGATTACATTCACCGCTTTCTTTTCTGGACTCCACTGTAGGCCATTTTGTGCCAACTCAGGGCCTCTCTGGATGTCCAGCCATAGGCATCTTGGTTCATACTGGACATCCGTACTAGTGCCCTGTTCTCCAAACACAAATTGGGCTATGTGGGACTCTGCTCCCTACAACTATTGCATCTTCTCCCACACTGCAGCCTCAGGGCTGGTCTTCGTCTCCAGTTTATCTTCTTTCTAATTTACTTGTTCTCAAATTTTTCAAATGTTAAAAGAAAAATTTTTCCAGATATGGTGGTATATACCTAAGGGACCCAGGGGAAGGAAGGCAAGCCCAATCCCAGTCTGTGGTGTATAGAAAGCTCAAGTCTAAAAATCACCAGGACTGGAGAGATGGCTCGGCGGTTAAGAGCACTGACTGCTCTTCCAAAGGTCCTGAGTTCAAATCCCAGCAACCACATGGTGGCTCACAACTATTTGTAATGAGATCTGACGCCCTCTTTAGGCCAGAGCGAGCAGAGGTTCTAAATTCAAAATCCCAGCAAACAAATGAAGGCTCACAACCGTCAGTACAGCTATAGTGTACTCATATACATAAAATAAATAAATCTTTAAAAAAAAAACCCAGAGCTTAAAAATAAGGAAAAGAACTAAAGAAAAGAAAAGAAAATTTCAGAGCTGTTAATAAATTTAAAGGCAAGGGCTGGAGGATAGAAGAAGGAAGGGAACAAGATATTATCAATGAATGGCTTCAGGACAAACCAAAAGGACACTAAGTATATAGTGACCTCAATGTGTATTGAAACTATTTGAATCCCGAGGCCACTGCACATCATTACCGTGTAAGGGTCCCATGCTGTCGCTCCATCCAACCCAGAAGCAGCAGTTGGTTATCCCCCCCCACACACACACACCCCTCCTGCCTTAAAGCTTCACCCCTTCTTGTCTTCTTGCCTGTTCTTCCATAACCAACATAAGTTTGAATGCCGACAAGGTCTGTTGGTGAGGTTCAGCTGTCAGCTCCTTGTGCAGTCAACTCTAAGTATCCCTTCCAGCTAAATAGATACACTGTATCTCTATGGTGGATTCCTTGTCTCCCATTTGGGAAACATGGCCTAATTAGCCCTCGCTACTTGACTTCCAGGAGGGTTCTAGGAAGCAATATTTCTGGGTGTTTCTGTGGGGGTGTTTTAGGCTGACATTATTAGAGCCTCTGAGTGAAGCAGACATCCCTAGGGGCAAAAGCCTCTATCAATATACTTTCAAAATGTCTGCCCACCTCTTTCTGTTAAAAATTTTGGAAAAACTGAGCATGCACAGAGGTGTCTCAACACAAATTGAGAATGCCCCAAAGCACAGCTGGTTGCCATTTTAATGTCTCCAGGATGTGCCCCATAACATATGAGAAGCATAACCATAAACGTATTCACTATCTTCCCCTTGAACTGCAATCTCAGTTCAAGAACTGAGTTCAAGAGAACTGAAATGCTCAGGACGCACCTTCTCTTAAAGTTTGTCCTTAGAATGGCAAGTGTAAGTGCTTGAGCTAAGCCTGGCTTTCCTTTGTCAGCGAGGCCATTGTTTGGGGGAGTTTGTTTTAGGTAATAAATCTAAACTTTTATTTCTTTGAATATGCTTGCCCCCTTGGCTCACTACTCACCCAGAAGTCAAGCCATTGTGCTTGGTTCCATGGTTGGCATTTGAGTTAGTGGACTCCAGAATGTGGATGGGCACTCATTGATAGAATGGATGGAAGATGGAGAGGAGACATGAAGCTTTCTGTCCTAAGACCCTGGGACTGGGATTTAGAGCAGCAGCTTCCTTAGGTGCTCAAGCATTAGGACTCTCACTGAATTTATGCCCCCAGCCTCTATCTATCTATCTATCTATCTATCTATCTATCTATCTATCTGTTTGAGACAGGGTTTCTCTGTGTAGCCCTGGCTGAATTTATGCCCCCAGCCTCTATCTATCTATCTATCTATCTATCTATCTATCTATCTATCTATCTGTTTGAGACAGGGTTTCTCTGTGTAGCCCTGGCTGAATTTATGCCCCCAGCCTCTTTCTTTCTATCTATCTATCTATCTATCTATCTATCTATCTATCTATCTATCTATCTATCTGTTTGAGACAGGGTTTCTCCATGTAGCCCTGGCTGTCCTGGAACTTGCTCTGTAGACCAGGCTGGTCTCAAACTCAGAGTTCAGCTTTCCTTAGCATCCTGGGTGATGGGATTAAAGGTGTGTGCTACCACACCACACCCTGCACCTCAGGTTTTCTTATCTTCATCTTCATTTAGATCTATAATCACACAAGCCAGTTCCTAGTCACCTTTGTCACTATATCTGTCATTGTTTCTACTTCTGTTTCTCTCTCCCACTCTGCTTCAGTGTCCCTGGAGAGCAGTAACACATTAGTTTACAGTGACCAAGTAGAAAAGGAATTTGCTTTCCAGTTAGATCTGAATTCAAAATGCAATTCTGCTGTTTACTGGCCTGTGACCTTTGGCTTGTGATCTGAGAACTGACGTCTGTAAGGCTGGAGAGTAAGAACAATCGTGTTTACCATGGTGATAATTAAAGGGAATGTATGTGCTGAGTTGAGCCAAGTTGGCGTGAATGCGTAAACAGAGGGAGTCTGGAGATGGGGACAAGGATGACCTGACTGTAGGTACTGGGCATCTGAGAGTCCATGGAATTTGATTAGCTGTGAGTCCTGAGATAAACCTTTGGCAGCATGAAAGAGGGATTACAGCAGTAGGCTTCTGAGAGACAGGTCAGTTAGGAGTCACACAAGCAGTGGTGAGGCCAGTCAAGATGGTAGCAAACAGCAGGGTGTGAGAGGACTCTGGAGGTGCAGCTCAAACAACTCATTCTCCCGCATCCTGAGAGATCCCTCACAGGTGTGGTTCACAGCAAAGGAAACTGACCAATGGCAAGAGAGGGAAATATGGGTGCTGTTGTGATTATAAAAAGAAAGATGTATAGGAATATGTTCTATGAGGGTGTGGTGAGATGTGTGTGGGGGGAAGGGGGTGCCTCAGTGGGCCCATGCCAAGGCAACCCTTCCCCCTGAGGGACCAGACACAGGACAGTGTAGTATAGGATAGAGTTTATTCAGGGCGTGGGGAGGGGAGTTAAGAGGGTAGTAGAGACAGAGAAAGGCAGAGAGAGGGAGAGAGTAGAGAATAGAGGCCAGCCATGACCACATGGAGAGAGAGGGGAGGGGAAGAGGGAGAGAGGGGGAGCAAGGGGGCAAGAGAGAGAGGCAAGAGTAAGAGGGAGAGGAGGGGGCAAGCATCCCCTTTTATAGTGGGCCAGACCTACCTGGCTGTTGCCAGGTAACCATGGGGAGGAGCATACCTGACTGTTGCCAGGTTAGTGTGGGGTAGAGTTTAGACTGAATCCTAACAGGTGCCAGTCAGAGTTTTGGATTAAAGTGACTATTATACCTTTTATGTCACCTCTCACTGTTCAGATGTCCCAAATATGTGGAAGAATTCTGATCCGAGCCCCTACTTATTACAGACACTGTAACCTTTTCCTCCCTACATTGCTTTTGATAGTGGTACTTATCACACCAACAGAACACAAGCTAGAACAGCCTGGAGTGTTTGAATAGGGTAGAAAGCCGGAGGGTGCATCTCCCTGGCCTCTCTGTCAGATACATGATTTTCCTTTCTCTCCCAAGTCCCTACCATACCTTAACTTGTGTCACGTGACCCTTTAGTCAGGCCACAATTGACGGACATAGGCTTAAACAGCAGTATAATTTTCTCATCATGGAGTTGGAAGTTTGACCAGAGAATGAAGTCTTGAGGGCAGGCCATGGGCTTATCTGTTTTAGCAGCTATGTGGGTTAAGAACCTCCAGTCCCTGTAGGAGAAGGGCTCAGGGGAAGTTGTGGGTCTGCCCTCCCAAAGGGCAGTCTCACACAGCTTGGGAGAAACAGTACTATTAATTATTTTACATCTGAGTTACTTAACACTGCTTACTGTTTCTTATAACCAAAATAAATTATGGTTCATAGAACACAAATTATTTGGCCCCAGGCAAATTAGTCTAACAGTCACAGATGTCTCATTTCTAAAATGAGCATAATTTTCTCTGCCTTCCCTGCATCTTTGGACTGGTTCAGCTGCATAAGACACAAGGTACTTCATGCACGGTGAACGTTTGACCCAGGTGGAGCTGTTTGTAGACATCAAGAAGAGTATCCAGTACATCCCTGAGGTTGAAATGTCTTTTTTATTTTATTTTATTTTAACTGCTGTGGTCAATACCTCTCAAGCTCCAGAAGTCTCCTGAATGCAGGTTTGCTTGGCTTTTGCTAGATATTTAAGACTTTCATTATTTCTGATAGTGTAATTATCCATCCCACTGTTGCCTATTGCCAGGCCAAGCCTAATTTTTATATTATTCCTGCCATTTGGAACCGTTTTCAGCAGAGCTATTTGACAGTCTGAATAGAAGAGTCTGTCCCAAGCACACCGTACCCAAAACCTTTCTATTTTTGTACTGTATTTCACATCTCATTTGTTCTCTGGAATAAAATCATGTTATTTAGCTAAGAGTGATATAACAAAAACCCAGAGACTACGAGGCGCAAGCAACATAAACTGTAAATTTCTCAGTGTCTGGGAGGCAGAAGTCAAAGATCAAGGTGTAGGCCAGGCTGCCTTCTTCCCAGGACATTTCTGTTTCTGGTCTTTCTCTGGTTTGTAGATGGCAACTTGTCTCTGTGTCCTTTAAAATAAAAAAGATAACGGGCCAGGTGTGGTGGCATATACCTTTAATCCTAGCACTCAGGAGGCAGAGGCAGACAGATCTCTGTGGGTTTTAAGCCAGATGGGATGACACAGTAAGACCCTGTCTCAACAACAAAATAAATGTGTAAGAGTGTGTGTGTGTGTGTGTGTGTGTAATTTTTTTTTTTTGAGACAGGGTCTCATTATGTAGCCCTCACTGGCCTGGAGCTCAATGTGTTGGCTAGGTTGGCTACAACTCATAGAGATCTGTCTCTGATTTATTTTATGTTTAATTATGTGTATGTGTGTGGGACTGTGCATATAATAAGTACAGGAACCTTTGGTGCCAGATCACCTGGAGCAAGAGCTACAGGAGACTGTGAGCTACCTGACATGGATACTGGGTCTCTGTTAGGGTAGCAAATGCTCTAACCACTGGGCAACCTTTCCCACCCCACTGCATCTTCCTCTTCTGTCTCTCATCCTCACATGTGTCTTTATGCCTGTTTGCTTTTTAAATAAAGATTCCACTCGTCTTTATTTAAATTATTTTTTATTTAATCTTCATTTAATTTAAATTAAGTAATTTAATTTAAATCTTTATTTAAATTAAAATGAGGTTCCAACCTCATTTTAATTTGATTATCTCTATAAAGGCCTAATTCTTATTAAGAATGTTATAAGCTTGCTGGAGTGTAGAATTTTGACAGGTCTTCTCCAGTGGACACCATTCAGTCCATGATAGTTCAATGTGTAATCTCTCCACATAAACTATTATCTTAGACTTAACAGAATCTGAAACTTAAAGATAATTAGAAGGCAATATATAGTAAAATAATAATAATAATAATAATAGTAATAATGTGTTTTCTCAAGTAAATGCTGAGGTGGAAGTGTGGGAGGGAATGGGGACGCTTCAGCCACGGTGCAGCCTCTTGGTCACGTCGATGCACACGTGCTGCCTGCTGCGGGCCAGCTGTGTGACCCCAGCACTGAAGGGCACTGCTGGTGGTAACATCATGTCCCAAATGATGATTGGCTCTTGGTAAACAATATAATCTTCCCTTACTTTGCATGGTAATCTCATTCCTGGAAACTTCAGCAATTTTAAAGAGCTTCTGAGAAATACTTTGTTTATGTGTAAAGCAGAGCCCAGCTTTTACCTACATGAAGCTCTGATGAAGTATTTAGCAAGGAGGCAGGGTGTGGGGGGCAGCTGTTCTCCGCAGAAGACGGTCCTAGCCATTGAGGGATGCTGAACATTCCTCGCTCCCGCCAAACTAATGACAGTAGGACAAAACTACCATTCAAATTGCTAAAATGGTTCCTACTCATAAGGAATCACGAGAAGAGAGAAGGCTTCAAATAGCCCAAAGGAACAATGTTAACTATGAGCCTGGAATGTGAGTCAGAGGGGGCACAGTGATGGCGGACCACGTCCACCGGAAGAGAGTCAGAGGGGACACTGTGATGACGGGCCAGGTCTACTAGGACGTGAGTCAGAGGGACACTATAATGGTGGACCAGGTCCACTGGAATGTGTGTCAGAGGAGACACTGTGATGATACGACTACGTCCACTGGAATGTGAATCAGAGGGACACAGTGATGATGGACCAGATCCACCGGAAGTAAGTCTGAGGGGGCACTCTAATAACGGACCAGGTCCACCGGAAGTGAATCAGACGGGGCACTACGATGACGGACCAGGTCCACTGGAATGTGAGTCAGAAGGGCACTGTAATGGCGGACCAGGTTCACCGGAACCTGAGTCAGAGGGGGCACTGTGATGATGGGACCAGGTCTACACCCCAGCCCAACTTTGCTCACCTGAACAGTAGCCAGAGTGTCCCTTTCATGTCCAATACCTCGGTGGGACTTAGTTCCAGCTTTCTCCCCTCACAGGGGTATCTCTACTGCACAGCCTAGTGCCCAGAGCACAGCAGGACCTGTGATAGTCGGGTGGAGTTGGATGCCTGGAAGTTTCTGTATTCATTCACTAATATCCTCATTTGATCTGAGCTAGGGAACTATGAGTCAGACGTTGTGTTGAGCCACACACACACCCAAGTCCCGCCCACCGCAGGTCGTCCTGACTTCTAGCAGTGGGGAAGTTTAGTGATGGAGAGAGATATCTAAGTATTGTTGGTTCTTTGGGAGCATGAACAGAGAGAGGATCCTCTGCCTGTGCTGTGATGTCAGATAGAGTAAAGGAATGGTCAAACATCAACTGTGATGAGGGAGTGACGGGGGGGGGAGGGGTATACAGCCTTGGCAGCTCTTCCCTTCTTGACAGGGACGGAAGCTATGAGGAAGTGGGTAGAAATCAGGGTGGGAGAAAGGGAGAAACATGTATCTACCTGCACCCCATTTTTCTTCTTTAATTATTATTGTTACATGTATATATCTATGACTATATGTGCACACATATGTATTTAGCTTATGGAGTCCATTTGACTTTGTTCTTGTGTATGTATGCCCATTTGAGACAGGACATCCACGTGGAAGCTCATCCCGGGGAAGGAGGGTACTGATTATCTTCTAGCAGTCACTGAACTGCCTGCAGCTCTCCATGCAGGTTTGGGACCATGTGAGATTTCTCCTGTCAGTATTGGCATGCCAGCTGATGTTGTCTTTATACTGCTCTTGTCTGGTTAGCCATATTGTTAATAGTTCATGAACAAATTCTCCTTGACGTGCCCAGAAGACACAGTCTAACAGCAGATGCCCTGGGCCTCCATCAGGCTGAAGGTTTGAGGGAGATGACACTCTTGGGAGTCACAGGAAGCTGCTATCCCCCTAAAGGATACCTGGGTCCCTCTCCCTGGGTCTCTCACCTGTAAAGATGCTGGTCTCACGTGTTCTTCCAAGGGGAGGAAATGGTCCCCCTGTGTGTGACCCAGCCTCCTGTCCTTTCTCCAGCTGCCCATGTTCCTAGCCAAGTCCTCTGCCGTGGATGTCCTCGTCCAAGCCCAACCTTCTAACAAGGAACTCTGGATTCCTGTCACAATCTGTGGATAGAGGCATGATTCGGTACACTCTTCCATGTCAACAAAGAGGAATTAAATTAATCCAAAGGCTTCTGAGTGGGGTCCAGGGCCCCAATAAGGCATCTTTGTACTAAGGGTTGGAAGAAAACTTGGTGGAGGGTACGAATGGGGGAAATGTGGTCCTTGCTAAACCTCTGTGTGTCTGAAGGCAGCATAAACACTTCCAGGCATTATCCCTAGCCAGAGAAAGAAGCTAACTAGTTGTCTGGGGCCAAAGGCTGCCAACAGTAATAGGAAAAGCCTTTAAATGTGTTTTTTCCATCTGTTTAATTTCTTATGCTAAAAAGGAGGAAAAAATAAATAAATGATTCAAAGAAATGTCACATGCAATTACCTCCACCAGGGAAACTGACCAAGGCTTCACTTCATTAGGAAGGTTCTCAGGAGGCTGCTGCCTGCTGGTGGGCTGCCCTCCTGCTGGGAGTCCTCAGACTTCTGAGTTTCCAAATTGAGTTGCTCAAGAACAACATTGGCTGAAACTTTCTTTGCCTCAGCAGTCATGTTAGGCCATGTCCAGGGCATCCATCCCTAGGCATTGTCAATCCCATTGTCCAAGGATGAAGTTAGGTCTCAATCCATACCACCATCTTTTCTTTTTTATTAATCATTCCATTCGTTTACTTCTCAAATGATAATCCCACTTCCCAGTTACCCCTCCACCCACCCACCCCATCCCACATCTGCCCTCCCCTTAGTCTGTATGAAGGTGCTCACCCACCCACCCACACTCTTCCACCCCTTTGCTCTAGCAGCCCCCTATGCTGGGAAATCAAACCTCCCTGGGACCAAGGGCCTCCCCACTCATTGCTGTCAGGCAAGGCCATCCTCTGCTACATAGGCAGCTGGAGCCATGGGTCCCTCCCTGTACACTCCTTGGTTGGTGGTCTAGAGTCTGGGAGAACTAGGCCAACCTATGTTGTTCTTGCAATGGGGTTGCAATCCCCCTCTTCTCCTTTAGTCCTTCCACCAGTTCCCCCACCAGGTTTCCTGAGTTCAGTCTGATGGTTGGCTCCAAGCATCCACATCTGCATTCGTCAATTGCTGGCCGGACCTCCCAAGGAACCGCCACACTAGGTTCCTCTCAGCAAGTGCCTCTTGACCACGGCAACAGTTTTGGGTTTGGTGTCTGCAGATGTGATGGATCCCCAGGTAGGGCCATCCCCAGTTGGCCCCTCCTTCAGTAACTGTCTAAGCTATCCATATGTGGTTTACCTTTCTCACTGTTGTGATGAGATAACCCCCAAAAGAAGTAGCTTAAAGGAGGAAGCATTTTTTTAAGCCGGTGGTTTGAGGGTGCATAGTAAGGAAGACGAGGTAGTGGGCGTGGCTTTCAGGCATGGCGGCAGGCGTGTGAGGCTGCTTGTTTACATCTGGGTAGAACAGGAAGCAGGAATGCTGATGTTCTAGAGGTTTTCTCTGGTTTTCCATTTCATTCAGTCTGGCACCTTAACTATAGAACTGTGCCACCCACATTCAAGGTGAGAATTTGTTCTTCAGTTAAACTCCAGAAACACCTTCATGGACACACCCAGTGGTGTGTCTCCTTGGTGAGTCTCAATCCAGTTCAAGTAGCTACTTAGCAATACCCCAGCTTGTATGACTTGCATGTCATGGTTTTTCTAGATGTTTCCTTTTTATGCTCATTCTCTTTCATCTAAGAGGCAGAGTGTGGGCTGTGTGTCTTCATCTCAGGAAAGATGCTAATCTGTATCTTGGGGTCATGTCCTTTCTCAGGAAGTTTATTCAACTTCTTGGGATCTTCTTTCTAGGTTTCCTCCTTCTCTCTGGCTTTATCTTAACACCTTGAACTTGCTCATTGAAAATGCTACTTTATTGGAGGCTGGAGAAATGGCTCAGTGGTTAAGAATACTTGTTGCTCTTCCAGAAGACTCAGGGAGAAGCACCCATATGGTGGCTCACAACCATCTGAAACTCCAGTTCCAGGGGACCTGATGCCCTCTCCAAGTCTCCATGTAAGTGGTATTATGTTTTGCATCTCAAAACCACCCTCTCTCTCTCACATGCAGCCGAATGTTGTAAGCCACTGAGACCACACTCACACATTATTGATATGTATTGATATGTGATATTGATTGATATGAGCACATATCAATCTACCTCCTTCTTTACTATCCCAGAACCAAGCCCAGGTCACATCTTTTTTGTCTCATACCCGGGATACATCATGTTCATGTAAACATGTATGTTCCCTGCTCCAGGTGCTGTGTGCATGCCTTACATACACTGTACACATCAATTGTACGAGGCACCTTCTGTTATCCTCCACCTTCCACCTGGGGAAATTGAGCCTCAGTAAAATGACTCACCCAAATGGGCAAGAATCACAAGAGGTCAGCCGACCCTGGGGCTTGAGCTTTGAACCGTAACAGCTGCGGCACTGCAGCTGTCCTCAAATCAACCCCATAAACACTGGCCAACCTGTGCTCACCCGCCTTCTTCCCTGTTACCAGAGAGTTCTTTCTAAATTATCATCAGGACTCTCCATCTTCCTCCACGCGGCTCTCGGTCATGGCTCTTTAAGCATCAAGTTCTTACATTTTTGTCTCAGTATTCAAAGTTCCAGTTCAAACAGGAAGCTTATATCTCTCCTTTGAGAGACAGCTCCTTCTTATCTCTAATGAAATTTCTTCCCCTGCTTGTGTTTTGTTATCATACTAATTGGGGCAATTATCCACTTGAAACTGCCATTGTGCATAGTGTGGGCTGATCCCTAACACCACAATTATCTGCACACCTGTCACATATACTCTTAGAGTCAGGAATATGTCTATTTTTGCAGACCTCCAAACATAAATGCCTTGCGTAAAGAGAGTGTGCTAATTAAGGGTAGCATTGAATGCTATTACAAACTCCGAGAAAATTGGTGTCACACGGCACAGGTTGATTTCTTAGTTCAGGGGTGGGGCCAAAGAGGTAGTCTCTGTCACCTAGCAGCCACCAACTGGCGGCAGTGCCACCAACAACACTTTACTTCCAACTCTGATTGACTTTCACACTGTACTTGTAGAAACTGAGGATGGTGAGGAGAATTTTCTGGTCAGACATCGAAGGGGCGTATTCCATCAGTGAGAATGTGGTCTGTAGCCTTTGAAGACGAAAGTAGAGTAAGAAACGTACACCTTGTGCTGTAGAAAGAAGAAATGGTTTGGAGAACAGCTAACCAGCTTGCATTTGGGAATGGATACATTCACAGATAAATATATTGGAATTTATTTATTAGAGGCGTATATTAGGAAAGTGATTGTCATCTCCATGGAAACTACACAGACCTAAAGGTACTGAATGCTGTCCAGTGGTGAGAGGAAAGCTATATTAGAATATGATTTTTAACAAGCAAGGGCTATGGATGTAGTTCAGTGGCAGAGTACTTTCCCAGCCTGTGTGAGGTCCTAGGCTGAATGCCTAACACTGCACACAAATAATAATACCATGCCATACCATACCATACCATGCCATACCATGCCATACCGTACCATACCATACCATGCCATGCCGTACCGTACCATACCATACCATACCATGCCATGCCGTACCATACCATACCATACCGTACCGTACCATACAATGTTACAAAGTCTAAAAGAATTAAGAAAAACTCTGCAATACTAACTCTGCAGTTAGTATTGCCCATGGACTGACACTGACATACATTTGGTCCTCACAACAGTTGGTGGCATCTCACCTACCGCCGAGTTATTCCTGGAATGTCCACAGGGTTGGTCCTCCACAACCGTTTGCACCCACCGAGTTATGACAAATTACAGATCATGTGAATTTAGTTATGTGGGCAGTTGGTTTGTGTGATCAACTGCCACAAAGTGGCCATGAAGCTTTTAGCAAAGCTTTAGAGGTATGATTGGTCCAGGCAATGCCAACAACAAAATGTGTGAACCTTCGGAAAGCCAAGATGATAACCTTTCTCTCTGCTGCTGGCCATATCTTGCAGGAAGACCATGTGGCTGATACACTCAACAGCAAGCTGCCAAAAAACAGACTCAAATGACCAAAGGAACTGCTTGAAACATAAATTCATATTCTGTGCAACAAACCCCCGGCCGAGTGCTACTTGTATAGCCAATGTGGCCAAAAGCCAATTTGATCTGCAAAATTGTAGCCATGCTATTTAGAACATGAAGGCAAATGTCTGTCATTTTTGAATGCTGTCTCAGCCCAATGCTTTTACATAATTTGCTATAAATTTGATGATAAGTGTCTGGAAGCCCCTGTTGAGGTTTCTTATTTAACAGTGAACAAAAACAGCTACAGACTACAGACGAAAGCCTTGTTGTTCACATTGTGGTGACAAGGGCTGGGAAGTAATGGCTGGAACACAAGATGCTGAGTAAACCGAGATGTAGCCTTGGTCAGCAAATCCTGCTGGAAGATGCCTTGAACGCATCATGGAGCAGCTGAGAGTCATAGGCTCCTAACATGGCTGAGTTTACAGGACCTGCCAATTCTGGTCAGGAGCGGAATGATTGAGAGCCATTCTCTAAGCCACTCTCAGATGTCCTGGAGAAGGTGTTCCCAACGTTAAGCGACCTCTGTAACAAGAACAGAGATTCACTGAGAGAATGTCAGTGTCACCCATGATGCTGTAGTGAATTTGACCAGAATATTCACAGAGCGAATCCCTGGTCACCCCACAGAGGTAGGACGAAGGGCGACTTTCAGTCACTGCCCCCTCCATGGGCAAACTGTTATAAAGCTGTCACTGGAGGGTACAAACTTCCGGAGGGTGATGGCAATGACTCAAACTTTCAGAAAAAAATGAAGTAACAAAGTGAAGCCAAAAGAAGCTGTTAGCATGTGCAAGTCTTTGAAGTCTTCTGGGACGGAAGGAGATGCCATTGGGAAGGGTGTTGTCTCCCACAGGGGTGTTCTGCATGTCCATTCAAAGTCACTTAAAAGGATTGTCCTTAGAGACCAGGTATCTAATCCCTTTGACAATGACGACATGATTAGTGTTACAATTTCACAGACTTTCTGTAACATTTGTGAGCTGCAGATGTGGGTGGTTGGGATTTAACTGTGGTCCTCATGATCGAGCAACAAACTCTCTTAACTACTGACCCATCTCTCCAGCCTCAGGAGGATAGTTTTGAGGCAATGCATAGTTGAAACCCCAGAGCCTAGAAAGATACAGGTGATATTTGAACTTTTGAGTCCTCAGGAATAAGTCAGGGCAGAGAGAAAGTGTATTGCAAGTAGCTGGTTGGGAATGTTGCCCTGACTGTGTCCCTTTGTAGAAAACTATGTCACTTGCCAATTGTCATCATCTCTGCATTAAAAGATTAGGCAACAAGAAAAAAAAAATCAAACAGTTCAAAAATTCACAAAAAATATTTCAAAGAACATTTTATCTATTTACTGAAACTATTTAAAAGTTTTAATGTTCTCTGACTAGGTTGTGAGAGAATTTACTAACTAGAGAAGAGAAACTCGCTAATCTAATTTTGCTTACAAAGACATTGTGGAGGGTGGGACAGACTCTGTAATGAGCATGCTGAACAATGAGGACAGACAGACGGACATCATCTTCCAGGGGAATCTCCCCTCCCCCTTCCCCCTCTGTGGCAGCAAAATTTTTAGCCGCAATGGCCAGCAAAACCACATCTTTAAAACCAGACATTGCTGCTTTCCAGAATCTACAACTGAGGCTTGGAGACTGGGAGATGGCTCCCTGGTCTGGAGCTCCCTGTGCAAGCATGAGGACCAGAGTTGTGATTCTCGGGAACCACGTCAATGCTGGGTGGGCATGGGAACCCACTGTAACTCTAACCTCTGAAGGTGGAGGCTAGGAGCCTCCAGAGCAAACTGGCTAGCAAGCCCAGTCAGATCTGTGAGCTCTGGACTTGATTGAGAGACCCTGCCTCAACGAGTAACTCGGAAGAACCATCAGTGATGGCCAACACCAGCTACAGGCCTCCACATACCTTCACATATGCAAAGTCACACATGCACACCCATACACAACACACACCCAAAACTGGAAAAAAGAGAGAAGGAAACCAGAAAGGCTCTTGTTAAAAACTTCCCACGTTATTCTTCGACACCGTATCCTCCACAGCAGGTAGATAAGTTTTCCAAGCAGGTGACCACACATCTCAGCCCCTTCAGCCAATAAATGATGGTGACATGTCATGAAGGAAACACCAGAGTGTAAGAAAAAAACATGGACACAGTGATGGTGTTGTGTTTTATAAAAAATAAAGAGGAAAGGAATATGTTTGGTGAATGTGCAGTCAGGTGTAGGGAAAAAGGGTGCGCCTGTGGGCCCATGCGGAGGCATCCCTTCCCCCGAGGGCCAGCCACACGATAGTGTAATATAGTGGATCTTCCCGGGAATTGCTCACGAGTGGGTTCTACGTGGGGGAGAGCTGAAGAGTAAAACTACGGGGGTCGAGAGAAAAGAAGACACAGAGACATTAGTGCATGGCTGTACAAAATCTTTCTATATTTCTTTGGGGACAAAAGCGACAATATATGTGCTGTGGGCATGACCCTCCCTCCCAAAGCTGCAGAGTCTTCTCAGCAGGTCTCTGGCAGGCTGAGAGATGTTGCCATAACAAAGATCACAGGGTTTGTTACACAGCAGGAGATGGCGACTTGACTCGCAGGAAACTGTAGTGCCAGAGGGGCTCTGACATCTGTCAGGTGGGAGGAGGTGTGGCTGGAATTCCTCAGCTCCGTGTAGGTGAAATGCAGGCAGCTGAATTTTGCCTAGAGGCTATATGGCTCACTACAATATAGAATAGAGTTTATTCAGGGAATGGGGAGGGGAGTTGAGGGAGTAAAGGCAGAGAAAGGCAAAGGGGGCGTGGGGGGAGTAGAGGAGTAGAAGCTGGCCATGAGCACATGGAGAGAGAGAGAGACAGAGACAGAGACAGACAGAGAGAGACAGAGACAGAGAAAGACAGGGGGAGGGAGGAGGGGAATGGGGAGAGAGGGGGGAAGGGGCAAGAGGACAAAGTGAGTGCAAGAAGGCAAGAGAGAGAGCAGAGGGGGCAAGCAGCCCCTTTTAGAGTGAGTCAGGCACACCTGTCTATTGCCAGGTAACTGTGGGGCGGAGCCTAGACAAAATGCCAACAGACCTGAGAGTGTATTAGTCTCCAGCTGTTGCTACAGCACCCCACAAACTTAGTGCTTGAAACCAGCCTGGGAGTGTTGACTCACAGGCCTGGGTGTCAGAGACTGAAACCAGTTTCACTGGGCAGAGGTGAGCTGGTCTGTTCAAGCTGAGCGCCTACATTCCCGGGCTATGGCTCCGCCCACCTCCCATAAAGCACTGGGCTCCAGCTTCTACTGCCATTCCCACCCTCCTACTGTATCTCTCTCCCTTGATCTTATGACTTGTGGTTTTATTGGATTCACATAGACTGTCCTAGAAATCTCTCTGTCTCAATCGCCATCATGAAATCACGTCGACAAAAATCCTACTTCTGTGGCGACACATTCCTGGATTCCTAGAATCTGGTTGTAGACACCTTTGAACTCTGTCATGCCAACAGTAGGTTCAGGAATCTGTGTCTTGGATCCCTAACATGATGCTTCTGGTGGTGTCCCATGCTGCCTGTCCTAGCAGTCCCAGAGGAGACACGTGTCTGGTGAGAGGGGGATCACACTGAGCCTTCCACACAGCTGTGGGTAGATGACAGCTCACGTCCCTGAGTGGGCTGTGAGCTCCTCTTCCCATGGTTGTCACTGCCTGTCACTTGGTGACACTCCCTTGGAGAACTTCACATTGTGTGGTAAGTGACTAGTCCTCACTAAATAAATAGAAAATGTAGGAAATTGATGTTTGAAAGTGCTGCAGCGTGAACACAGAAACCAAACTCGAGGGTTACTGTTTTTAAAGACACAGTAGGGATAAAACCCAAAGACTGTCAGCTATCTATTTCTGAAATACAAAGAGAGACGCGGGGAGATGTGTGTGGAAGTCATTGCTCATTTTAGCTTCCCAGGTCCCTAAACCTAGCCGAAGCTTGGCCTGAAAATTACATAGACACTGCTTTAAAAGTGCCAGTGGCCCTCTGCAGAGCATCTGGACCAGAGTCTTGGACATATAGCCAGAATATAGCAATTATCATTTAAGTTCCTTCAAATTATTCTAACATCCAGCCAGGATGAGAACATTAACCCTTGCCAGTCTGTATTCCACCTCCCAAGGAAGAAACATGCAGAACTGAGTTGCCCAGTCTCTGGTGATCCTGTCTATAGGATGTCTGCTGCCAGGTCTGTCTCAGTGGGAGGGGCTCCAATCTGCCCGTTCTCTGGATGTCTTCATCTATTGCTTTGAGGATATATTGGTGCTGGAATGATAATTGGAGGGGATCTGGAATTATGATCATGATGGTCCGAGTTTCCTTAAGACCCACGGAGAGTGGAGCTGTGATTTAGTTAATAAGGACAGAGTCCAGGCTCCCAGGGACAGGCCACCCAGCAGCCAACATCCCAGGTATTAGTGGTCCTCAGAACCAGTCCAAGTTGCTGCCTGAAAAGACCCTGTCTAAGGAGACTTTTTACTTTCCTACTCTGATTCTCCCGCTTCTGTTTCCCACACAGACCTTTCCCATCTCTGACCCTATACCACATCTCTCGAGGCTGTTGGATCCGCTTTAGCTTAATGTCTGCTCAGGGTCACCTTTCTAGACTCGGGTTCCATGCCCACTAGCACAGAGTCCCTGAGCAGAGACCCATGGCTTGACTGTCCTTGGCTCTGGTTTCTGGTTTCTATTTCCTCTCCCCTTCACACTCTTCCTCCTCTGTGAGCTTATGACACTTATTTGTCTCAACTGCCTCATCCAAGATTTCCATGGGGATCCAAATCTGGTCTTCATAAATGTGTGGTGAGCTTTAAACAAATACTCACAGTGGCATTACAATAATGCCTACCAGATATAGCTCTGAGGGAACAGCTGAGTGCTCAGAGGGAACGAGAGTGTGGTTTCCAACATGAGTCTCTTAAGTGCATAAGTATCTCGGCGAGTGTCAGGAGAATCCCAACTGTTTATTTTACTTCTCGCTCAAATCAACTTGAGGACTTCTTGCCTATAAACCGTGAAGATGCAATTACTGTGGCCATTTTGTGGGCTTTCATATTATAAAAACCACTGTTCTCCTGGTGGTTCAATATTGTGCTATTTTGAAATTTTAGGTGAAAAGCTTGATGAATTCCCCACATTCCTCTCCATAGCAGCTCAGTTTTGTCAAGCTTGGGAATGGTGATTGATTAGGACACTTGGGAAAACTGCAATGAACTGGTCTCGAGCACGTGCTGTCTGCTCTGGCGTGTCGTTGCCGGTGGCTGGAGATCCCGGGGTAAGAGGACGACGATGACATCCATATTAGTTGCTTTTCTGTCTCGGTGATAAAATTGCCACGACCAAAAGCAACTTAAGGAAGTTTACTTGACTTCTGAGTCCATAATGGTAACGAACGCATGGTGAAAGACAGGCAAAGTGGAAAGTTGAGGCTGTGTCTCAACCACACAGGAATCAGAGGGAGGAAGAGGGAAATGAGACAGAGCCAAACACTCTCACAGCCCCTTGTCGTGGACTCCTGCAGCAGAGCTCTGCACCTAAAGGTTCTATAGCCTCCACAAACAGATTGTTAACTGAAAGCCAAGTGTTCACATACCCATGCCTGAGGTGTTGTTTTACGGCTTACTGGGTGATTCTCAGGGACAGTATTCTCAGAAGTACGTAATTAGGAGTCCCAGGTCATACATTAGCCAATTTCCATGGTTTCTAACTGTATCAAGCTTTAGGAACCAGAAGGCAGGCCACTCTCAGCTCAGTGTTCTTTAGGAACCAGAAGGCAGGCCACTCTCAGCTCCGTGTCCTTTGTTCTTGTAACTTGGTGTTCTTGTATGTGGTGATGGATGGATGTCACTGGTTTGGGGATTCAAGGTTGTTTTCTCTTTAACTTTTTTGAGATTCATATATTTTTATTTTCTTATATGAATGTTTTGCCTGCATGTATGTCTGTGCACCCTGTGTGTGGAGGTCAGAAGAAGGCATCAGATCCCTTGGAACTGGAGTTATACACAGTTGTGAACTACCATGTGGGTGCTGGGATTTAAACCAGGATTCCCTGGAAGAGCAGACAGTACACGTAACCCCTGAGCCATCTCTCCATCCCCCTTGTCATCTCTTTAAATATTACCTTCCCCATACTGTTTCTATTATCTGTTTGACATTCTGTCCTGACAATGTGTTAGGTCAGGACTTCTGAAAGTCTCCCATACACATCTCCTTTTGGGTCCCTCCAAGGGGCAGATGCTGTTTCCTGGCTGTTGTCTGTGGTAGTTCGTGCTTTGCACGGGAGGTCTCCTGTTCATCCTCTGCCCTGTCTGACCCTGGTGCCTGTGTGACCCACAGAAACCTGGGCCACCAAGACATAGATAGCCCTGACCGCTGGGCATCACCATCTCTAACAATAGCAAATTCTCGGAATTAATGTTTTCTAAGTTTCTGACCTAAATATTCCTTGGGTTTGCTTTCTTCTTTAAAGAATTTGTTTTTTATTTATGTTACATGTGTGTTTGTGTGAGTGTATGTCATGTGTGCAGGGATGCCCAAGGAGCCAGAGAGGTGTCAGATCCCCTGGAGCTGAAGTCATAGGCAGTCGAAAGCCTCCCCACGTGGGAGCAGGGGAACTGACCTCAGATTCCCTGGAGAACGGGACGTACTCTTAACTGCTGAGCCGTTATTCCAGGTGCCCCCAGGACTTTTCTCTTTTGATGTCAGTCCAGCTGCAGTTGAAAGTTTTTTTTTTAAATTAAATATTGTTGCAATCAGTTTTAGTGCTGGTTGGGAAGGGTGCCATCATATCATAGGGGACACCGACAGGCTGCCTCATTGTCTGCATAGCGAGGCCACTAGAGTCAAGACTCAGCTCAGTTC
Source organism: Tokudaia tokunoshimensis (assembly GCA_036184795.1). Lineage (NCBI taxonomy): Eukaryota > Metazoa > Chordata > Mammalia > Rodentia > Muridae > Tokudaia > Tokudaia tokunoshimensis. The sequence continues at coordinate 79,145,322 of BTHU01000015.1, forward strand.
CTTTTACATGAATGGGTCTGTGGTGCTTCCGTTGTTCCCAGCATTCCTGCTATTCTCATGCTATGCTCCTGTTATTTGGGTCCTTAGGACAACCCACCGATGGCATGCTCTGTGATTAGACTGGGTTAATAATACAGATGTGTGCCTTAAGTGTCAGTAGAAAGTCACTACTCAGACCATTCACATGCATGGACCTATTTGCATGTCTGGGTCTCCTCCTGGGGTCTGGAAGCCCTCTCTCTATTCACTGGGACATCGATACACACATGTCAGGAAGCGTGTCTAGGGAGCGCATCATCTTACTTCAAGCGTGCCTGGCCTGTCTCCAGCCTCCTCATCTTAATATGATGCGTTGACTCCTCTCCCTGATTGTAAAGTGAATCTTTTGGAATTGAAGACAAATATTTTTCAAATGTGTGAGAAACAGTTGTCAGTTAAAAGCACCACACCTTATGAAGGCTATATGGGTAGTTAGACTGTGGTGTGCTGGGAAGACTCCAGGAGCTAGTAAAAACTTTCCACATTCTTGAGTTGAAGAATTCTGGGGCCGGGCGGTGGTGGCGCACGCCTTTAATCCCAGCACTTGGGAGGCAGAGGCAGGAGGATTTCTGAGTTCGAGGCCAGCCTGGTCTACAAAGTGAGTTCCAGGACAGCCAGGGCTACACAGAGAAACCCTGTCTCGAAAAACCAAAAAAAAAAAAAAAAAAAGAATTCTGGGAAAATCTAAAGTGTTAACTCGGGAGGGTTTTAAGTGCCTACTGTGTATTACTGCACATTAATGACAGTGTTGAGAAAATGAAGCTAGGCAGATGCTAAATTTAAATGGTCTGAACAGTTTGGCAGTTTCTTAGAAAACTAAATATATCTTACCTTACAACCTAGCAATTGTGCATAGCTGAGAGCTATGTTCATCCAAAAACCCACAAAATGAAATCTTATTCATAGTTTCTGGGTCTTCGAAGCAACCCAGTAGGTGAATGACTAAATAGAGAGTGGTCCTCCACCCAGACACTGGAGTGTCCCTCACAGGTGAGGGAACGCTCTGTCAAGACACAAAACAGCACTCATCCATCACTCAGGAAAGAAAGGCAGTCCATAAAGGCTACCTACTATGTAACTCTAACCCACGATTCTCAGGAAAACACCCAAGTGTGGAAACAGGAGAAAGCCCAGTAGATACCAGCTGGAGAGGCAGGGAGAAGTGCATGTGTGGGAGGTTTTTAAGACTGTGCCTCCACGCCACAGGTCACTGCAATGCTGACTGCATCATGTCTGTCTGGACAGAATGCACAACAGTATGAATGAACCCATATGTATTTGGATGATGATGATCTGTCAGTGTAGGTCCATTGATTGGAACAAACACACCAGTCTCGGGGGTGTTGAAAGGCATGCGTGCACATCTGGGGTGGAGGGCATATAACTACAATATTCATAATACTTTCTACTTCACTCTTCTGTGTGAATCTAAGATTGTTATTTAAAAGTTTACTAATTTAAACAATATTTAAGTTTATTGATTTTAAAAAGCTTGCAGATTATAATGAGGTTGTGTTGCCATCAACTGAAAAAAAAAGATATTCCAGGGCCTTAAGAAAGTACTTGCCCCACTCATGTCTCTGGCTTTCTGGAAAGGTCCTGGGGTGACAGAGACAGGAACATTGTCATCTGGGGCTTGGGAAGGAGGAATGAAGTAAAGACCCAGGACATCATCACCACTGTGGAGTGAGAAGTGGGGTAGGAGTGGGGGGGGGTGTCTAGTGATCAATGCACAGCGGCTGAGGTAGGGGTTGGCTGGGCAGATGCCTGTACCTCAGAAACTTCTACAGAGAGCTGAGAAGCCAGGCCAGGAGGTATTCACCTATGATCCCAGCATGGGGAGGCTCAGATAGGAGGTTGGTGAATTTAAGCTATCCTAGGCTACACGGTGTTTCTCTTGGAGAGGAAGGAGTAGGAAGGGAGGAGGAAAGGAGGAAGGGAAGGAGGGAGGGAGGGAGGGAAGGGGGAGAAGGACAAAGGGAGAAGGCAGAGGGAAAGAGAAAGGGTGAGGGCATAAGAATGCATGCATATAGTACACACACTCATACACATATATACACACACATATACATGCACATGCACACACATACACACATGTGCACACACATACACAAACATGCACACACATATGCACACATGCACATATACATACACATACATATATACACACACATATACACATACATACACATACACATGCACATATAGATGCACATGCACACACACATATACATACACACATGTGCACACACATATACACATGCACATATACATACACATATACACATGTATACATACACACATATACATACACATACACACATGTATGCACACACGCATACACATACACACATATGTACATGCATACACACATATGCACACACATTCACACACATACACATATACACATGTACATATACACACATACATATACACACATGTACACACATACACACGTCTGCACATATACATACACATACACACATATATACATACACACATACACATATATGTGCACACACATACACACATATAAACACATACACACATATACACATACATACACATACACTCACATTCACACATATACATATACATATGCACATGTGCACACATACATACATACATATACATACACACACACACTCATACACACACACACAGAGCAGAAGGAAGAGGGGAAGGTAGGAGGAAAGAGGAATCAGAGAGGAAGGGGAGGGAGGAGGCTGTGAAGGTAGTTGAGAGATCGTATTTCTGACACCACTTGATTCTTTAGGAAAAGTAGGCTTTACCTATAGGCACACATTAGCACGTGCAGATGCAGAGGTATAGAGAGATTGGCAGCTGTAGAGTGGTGCACTTGTAGCCAGGGCAAACACAATAGTTGTGTTAATTTGTACTTCTTGTCTGTTCCGCATGCACACAGATGATCAAGGCAGCTCGCCATGGTGGAAGTACAAGTAGTAGCTGCCGATAACACGATAGACACTCTCCCTCTCTACGGCTTGTGGAACTCACTTTGCTAACTCAGGCCCCGCTGGGAATAAAGCAGCTGCCCAGCACTGTCCTCCCTCCTCTGTCACTCAGTGTGCCTGCAGGAGCCCAGTGCTGCCCAGCACTGTCCTCCCTCCTCCGTCACTCAGTGTGCCTGCAGGAGCCCAGTGCTGCCCAGCACTGTCCTCCCTCCTCCGTCACTCAGTGTGCCTGCAGGAGCCCAGTGCTGCCCAGCACTGTCCTCCCTCCTCTGTCACTCAGTGTGCCTGCAGGAGCCCAGTGCCACAGATGGTTTCTGGCAAGTCCATGTTGCCCCTGCCCACACATCGCCACTGCCCAAGGCAGGTTGTAATTTGCTGCCGCTCTGTGACACTCACTTCCTATGCCCCTGGAGGTCTTTGGATGAGAATGTGCAGTGGTGGCTTTGCGAGAGGGTCAACAACAGAAGACTGGATGGAGTTAGACTCTAAGAATGGTGTGTGTCCCTTTGTCCCCAGTCTGCCTTCCTGGGTTGGACCTCGTTTCCTGCTGTTGCATAAGCTGCTGAGAAATGGGGATAGGAAGGGCACTGCAGCCACTGGGGACACTTCTGCCTGGAGGCTGCTCAGGGGGAGAGCCCTAAGTGGGAACAGACATTGGCAATTAAATTCAACTGGATGTGGGGAAAAAATCAATACAGGGCTCAAACCAGACCCAAGAAAAAGAAAAAGGAAAAAGGAAAAAAAAAAAAAAAGAAAAGAACCAGAACACCACCTTTTAAGTTTAATGGGGACTTAAAAGGCTATATTTTTAAAACTTTCGGTACTAATAGTTGGTTATAAGGCCTTAATTTAAAAGGTCTTTTGTTGAGTTAAAACTCAACAAGTCTTTCAGCGCCTCCACTCTTTCTGAATTCTCTGCCTTTGAACATAATGACATTAATTCCCTTGAAATTTGTTTTACTGAGCAGTTGTCGCAACTGAGAGGAAGAACAAAGGGTCCCTAAGTGGTCCACATTCCGCTCCTGCTCCCGGGAACCTGCAGACATGACTGTTCTTACAGCCCCCGCCCTGCTGCAGACCTCACTACGTAGGGAGTCAGGATCTGGGGACTCACAAGTCCGTGGGGTGGAAAAGTAGATGGCATAGTGGGCGGGGAAGCCAGGATGAAGTCCAGATGGTAAAGGCAAGGAAACTGATCCTCTTCTGGGGTCTCCAGAAGGAGCACTGACTGCCCTGCACCCCAACTTTGGAGTTTCTCATGCCCAGAATCATATCACAAGATGTGTACAGTGGCTGAAGCAATTACATCTGTGGAACTTTGTTAGGGCAGCCATAGGAAATGAAAGCAAGCTGGAGCCTTCGTTCCTGTTGGCATCAGGGTAATGGTGGGAAGCTCTTACAGGCTTGCGTAGTGGGAGTCAGGCAGGAGAAAGGTCAGCGAGATGGGAACTGTGCCTCACTCCCTATGTCCTGGGCTTCACCCATCAGCGTAAGCAGAAGGAACACACTTCCAGAACGTTAAAGACACATTCCAGACATTAAAGGATGCTTCCGTCAGGATGTACAAAAGAGGGTAAAAAGAGGCTTTAAAGGGCTCTGTGAAGACTAAACAGTAAAGGATGTGCTCAAATATTTTAAATTGTAACAGTCTTCACAGAAAACATAAATCTTCCTTTGGCAAAAACAAGATTAAAAGTTAACAGAATGGGAGACATATTCAATTGACCACGAATTAGTGTTCTGACACATGAGAGAAACAATGAATTAATTACCAGAAGAGGAAATCTGAATGGCCGATAACAAACAAAAGATGCTTGCGTTCAAGACAGGCGATGGAAGGAACGGGGTGGGGTGGAGGTTATCCCTCTTCCTGTACGGAGTTGGTGGTGAAATTAAGCAGCCTTGCTACCCAGCTGCAGTGTGGTCCCTGGGAAAGAACTCGATTGTTCTGCGAATGTGAGTTTGCTTGTGACACCTTGGAGAAAAACTTGGAGGAGCCTGGGAACTTGAAGCCTCCTTTATTTACTAGGGACTGAGCTGTAGTTACACACTGGTGAGTCTCCTGAGGCAGAAGGGTCTTCTATATGTGTACTGTCTGCTCAGTTTCAAAAAGCTGGAAGACTGTGACAGGAAAATCTCTTGATTTAGAAAGAACTTTTAACATGTCATTTACCCAATGGTGAGATTAAATATATATATATATCAATCACACACACACACACACACATACATATATATATAATTTAAATGTAAATAACCAACATATCAACACTTTTTTTTTTGAGATAAGATCTTTCCACGCAGCCCAGGCTGGCCTCAAATTCATGATTCTCCTTCTTCAGTCTTCCTGGGACTACAGAAGGTACACCAGGCTTGACTGAACACAATGTATCTTAGAAACCCAGGCCGGCAAGACAGTTCAGCAAATAGAAGTGCTTGCCACCAAGCCTGACCACCTGAGCTCAGTCTGCAGGGTCCGTGATGCGGAAGGAGACAGTTGACTCCCACAAGTTACTGTCTGATCTCCATACATGTGAGTGTGTCCACATGCATGCATGCACAGACCACACACACACTAAATATCAATTAGAATATAAAGACAAAATGGAAATTGATGGGATATATAGATAATGTGCTTTGAAATTCTAGAAATAAAACTATGCAATACAAATATAGGTGCATTTTAAAAATCAACTGATACATAAAGCATAAAAGATATATTTATATTAGTGGGCTACAAATGTAATATTTGATATGCACACATATGCACACATTGGATTATACTTAGATCATGATATATATATGTATGTGTGTGTGTGTGTGTGTATATACATATATATATCCTTACATGTTTATCATTCCTTTTTACATTTTTATTACACTTAATTTTGGGGTGTGTATGTATGTATGTATATAGAATACATGTGTGTACATGACATAGCACACATGTGGAGGTCAAAGGACAAGGTACAGGAGGCATTTTCTCTCCCTCCATCATTTAGGTTCTGGGGATTAAATCCCGGTTGTCAGACTCGCCAGTTAGAGCCTTTACCCCCTGAGTCATCTTGCAGGCCCCCTGTATTATTTTATAATGGTAAAAAAATCCTTTCTTTCAGCATTTTGAGATCTACTGTGCGTCCACTGTGCACCTACTGTGCAACAGCACCTGGGCTTCTGACTAGCGTCTAACTATGACTTGGAACTCACTGACAAATCTTTCTCCATCTCTTTTGCTAACGATGCACACGCTTCTGGAGAAACCGATAGTTAAGGGATGAAGGGATGCACAGTTATTTCATCTGAGGCTGGTAGAGAGGAGTGAGTGCAGAAGTGTAGTTTAAAAGACAGAATCATGGCCTCTCCTCCCTTCTTCCTCCCCTTCCTCCCCCTCCTCCTCCCCTCCCCCTTCTTCCTCCCCTTCCTCCCCCTCCTCCTCCCCTCCCCCTCCTCCTCTCCTCCTCCCCCTCCTCCCCTCCTCCTCCTCCTCCCCCTCCTCCTCCCCTCCCCCTCCTCCCCTCCTCCCCTCCTCCTCCCCCTCCTCCCCTCCTCCTCCTCCCCCTCCTCCTCACCCTCCTCCTCCCCTCCCCCTCTTCCCCCTCCTCTCCATCTTTCTTTCCCCCTCTTTCCCTCCCTCCACTTCACTGCTTTCATTTGGCTTCCTCCCTCCCTCCCTCCCTCCCTGTCTTCTCTTTCCTTCTTAAACTTGTTATAATTAGAAGTTAATATGTTGATCTAAACTGTGAGAATGCAAAAATACAAATTTTCCTTTTTATTTTACTGTAACTTTCAATTTCAGAAAGCAGAAAACCAAATCACATTTAAAAAAAAAAAAGAAGAAGAAACCTACCTAGAATTCAAGACTAAAAATAAAACCATAAACTGTAGACTCTACTAACCGGGGTAACTGAAGAGACAAGGAGGAGCTTGTTTGGGTGCTGTTTCACAGAGGGTTACTTAGGACACGGCCAGGGCTCCAGCTTCAGGTTCCCTGTTCTGCAGGAGACACAGAGTCTCAGCACTGACCTCCCTCCCTCATGAACAGCTTGCAGTCTCTCAAAACCTCTGCTGGAATAGCCTTTATGGGTTTCAGCAAGTTGTTTCTCTGTCCTGAAGCAAGTGGTTCCATTTTGGGGCCACACAAAGAAAATTCTTGTTTTTGAGGAGAACCCTATTCCTGTGGACTCCATCCCTTGGGAGATTAAAATCGCTGTTCCCACAGCAGGACTGCTTTCAGAACACGAAGATGGCTTGTCTACATCTGTGAGCTTTTAATGTCTGAGAGCATAGGGGGACAGATACAGACATGCAGTCTGATGAGCCTCGAGTGGGAGTGTCACCAGGAAGCGTCAAAATGGCTGTGAACTTGAACTTCGAAAGTTGGCTTTGAGAATCTGAAGGAAGCCTTCAGACAGACACAAAGCCGGGACCACGTGGTGCAGTGAGTGTCTCTCTGAGCGGCAGGGAGAAGGAACCTTTCTGGGGTAGGGTTCATAATTGATGAGTAGTGTTATCAGACTGGAACACAGATGTGCAAAAGGGAACTGGATGCCTGGCTAAAACCTGATAGGAGCTGAACATCTCCCTATGAATGGCATTGCATATTTTATAAGGGAGTAACAATGCCCCGCTGATCAGTGTCAAAGCCAGATCATGGAGGGACCCGATGCTGACGTCATGGGTCAGCCTGACTTACAGGCTGACAGCAGACATTCCCTACTGGATTGATGTTTATTGCTTAGTTTCTTCTTTTACCTGCTTCAGAAATGATGTATGGACAGGAAAGGTGTCGCAATTTTAGAGAGTTTATTGGTTGATAACGGTTGTTCAGGTGATCTGAGATGTGATACATCATTGCGGGAAAACACAAAGGAGAGGGAAGGAGATCATCTCTCAAGTTCCCGTGGCTACTAGATGATTAGGGTGTCAAAGCCAGTTTTAGACTCCAGCATTCTCTGAAAGACCACAAGGACCTCAAAGCCACTAAAACTATTTAAGACTGGTGTCAGCCAGTCAAGGTAGACTTTCTTAAAGTCCTTTCTCATGTCCCTATTGTTACTACTTTACCCACAAACCCTTTCCAATATGGCCCCCTCTGTGATGCATTTCCTGCCTCTTCACCAGCCTCTCTTCACCCACCCCCTCCCTTTTCTCAGTCATGAACCGTCCCCTAAGCCCAGCTTCTCCCAAGTGGAAAACTGCATCTTCAGACAGCCCTTCCCACAGAGCAGACTTGAGGGTTTCTCACCACGGATGATGGAAAATAATTATTTCACAAGCGTCCCTCCACCATTCCCCCTGACCCACAAGGGCTACAATGTGTTTGTTCTTTTTCCCCCCCCCCCCTTTATTGAATTAAATTCAGTCTTGTCTGTAAGATTGCACAACCCCTTTCTCCGGTGGAGAAAGATTGAAGGCAGATTAAAACCTGAGGGCACAGAATGGTACCCATGTCTACAAGGTTTTTGCTATCAGTTGTACAAAGTCAACCCTATGGGTTACAGACAAGAGACTATGCTGCAAGGAAGCTTTGTACTGTTTGCCAGAGACTAGGAGTACATGATTTGAAAAGCCACAGAATTAATTTCTGTACTCAGCATTGTGAAAACTTGTAACAGGAGAGCATATATCTAGCTCATGTCATCTGGATTCCCCTGTAGCCACAGAGCAAAACACCCCAACCCAGTCACTATAGTGTGATGGATTAACTCATGGTGAATGGTTCCCACGTCTTTATGCTGTCTGATGGTTTAACCTTTTAGCTTCCTAAATTAGTTCATGGCTACCACCTGGCTCTTTTGACCTTGATGGCTAGGTTACCCCTTGAACTTGCCTTGTTCTAAGTAAGGGAAGAAAGGTGGTGATCAGGAAAACGGGAATGGATTGGCAAGGATATAACCTCAATTCTGTCCTTAACATTTCAAATGCACAAGGATGGTGACTCTTTCCAGAACTTCCCTAGCCTGGTGCCCACTTGAGAAATTTGCTCTCCAAAACTCAAACCTCAGTAATTGGTAAAAATGCATTGGAAGAGTTTTCAATATTTTTGAAGCTGAAAATATGCCCATATAGTTAAAACAATCCCAGAGGGATCTGGAGTGAGGACCGGCCAGGCTGGGTGAGAGGCAGTCCAGAGCTGAAAGCCCAGCATGGGGGAAGAGTGTGCCAATGTCAAGTTACTGGATGGGATTTCTGAGCAAGAATCAAGTATTTTAGGCCTCCAGCATTTGGGGAGATTATTTTAGCAGGGAGAGCTACAACATTAAGACAATCATTTGCTTTCTTGAAACACAAATTAAGAAATTGTGTGGCTTGATGTTTACCTTCCCATTAAGATTTTAGCATTGTTCTCAACAACAATATACATTATGGGGGCCTATGAGGCAGAGACCTCTGTGTTCAAGGTCCAGAGTCTCAACGACCCAAAGAAGGGCTAGTCATTGGCCCATGGCCCCCAACCTCAGATGACTCCCACATCTATAAATCGTAAGCCAGAAGGAGACGTTAAGGAGAAGAAAGCAGGGTTCACTTAGAAAGTGAGCAAATAATTCTAAGTTATGGGAACAGAGGGGAGACTCTGAAGAGATGGTGAGAAACAGTGGATGAGCAGACGCTCATTTTTTTGTCGTACAATCGAAAATTTGTTTTGAATTTGCTTCCAACAGATGTATAGCATGGTGAGTGAGGAGTTGAATGTCATCCCAGGTTCAAATTTAACTTTGGAAATGAAAGTTGGGAAGGTATGCCTCATTTCACAGAAACTAAACAAGTTCCCGAATGTTCTTACATAAGTGTCTCATAGGCACGGATTGGACTTGAGGAGCCTGGTTGGAGTCTTCATGTGTGCTGGAAGCTGTTTTGTTCATCTATAGATGCTGTCTAATATTCTCCCCCATCAATCATTCGTGTCTTGTACAGTCTAGTTCTAACTGTTCATCTTTAAAAATCAAGACAAAACAGTGTTTTCAGGAAAGCCCTAGAGGGAAACCATTGCTTGTTACAGGACTGTAGAATAAGCACATAGCTGTTTTTCCTTCAGGTCCTTCCTAATTAGACTGAATATAAATATTACATGAGTAAGCCACCTTCCCTTTCCACGAAGAATTCCTTTGCATTACCGGTCTCCTGCCATGTTCTTATGCTGTGATGTATCTACTGGTGGCGCTGATGTTTCTCAGTGGTGCAAGCCCTCACTCTCTCAGGACAAGACAGATCCATCCTTTGACTAGCCAGGGGTGGAGGCACATGATGCTTGCTCTTAATTCAGCCACAGCTGTTTCCTCTGCCTCCAACAGGGTCTATCTCCACCTGGGTTCTACGATTCAAAGCCCTGTACCTCACTGTATTAGTCAGGGTTCTTTCTTGAGTAACAGAACTTATAGAATGTGTGTGTGTGTGTGTGTGTGTGTGTATGTGTGTGATTTATAAGGACTTAGAGGCTGTGATCCAGCAAGTCCAACAATGGCTATCTACCAACAGAAGGTCCAAGAATTCAGTAGTTTTTCAGTCCAGGAGGCTGTATGTCTCAGCAGGTCTCCAGTATACACCAGAGTCCCAAAGAAGTAGTAGCTGTAATGTCAGTGAAGGCGTGGGCTTGCCAGTAAGGTCAGAGCAAAGAACCAGAGATTCCCTCCTCCATGTCCTATAGGCTGTCCACAGCAGGCATGGCCCAGATTAGAGGCAGGTCTTCCCACCTCATAAGATTAGAAGTGAATCTTCCCTCCCAGGGACTAGACCACCGACCAGGGAGTGTACAGGGAGGGACCCATGGCTCCAGATACACAGGTAGCAGAGGATGGCCTTGTCTATCAGTAGGAGGGGAGGCCCTTGTCCTGTGGAAGTTTGAAAGGTACACTGTTGGGAGTTTACTCATCAATGCTGAGTCAGGTGTGAAGACATCCCCTGAGAATTCCTCTGATAATCCAGACCCCTGGGGATCAGAAAGAAACCACCACTGCTAAGCTCTGTCTCATTCTGAGTCACAGAATCCAGAGCTCAGTGAAATTGTTGCTGCCGAGCCCCATGTTTAGGAGATTTGTGTTACTTCTCTAAAGAGAACTGGAAGGCCATGGCTCTGTAATATTCAGAACATTCAGTTCAGGCCACCAGCAGAGCGATTCGTTATTTTTAATTGTGCAGATCTTAGAGGGTAGGAGGCACCTCGAGTGTCTGCTGCTTTTATCTCTCCCTCTTCGGTAGCAGTCCTATTTTAGCCTCCTGGGATGCAAGGAGTTGACTGTCCACGAGAGACCAGAGGCATTTACACAGCCAGCATGTAGAAATAGCACCCTTCTGTTCTTTAGCTAATCTTTGAAGGTTTGTTTACAAAGCATTGCCTGCGACCTTCCTCATGGCTGGATAGCCTCTCTGGTCCCTCATGAGAAGCCAGAAGTTTTTTATGCTGAACTTGATTGCATCGCTGGTAGAAAGAGGGGGACACTGACCCACAAATGGCTCTTTCTCCTTCCTCCAGTCAGGCAAAACCACTGCCAGTGATAATCACTCTTCCCTACCTACAGCCTGACAACCGTCTGGACAAAAAGAAAAACACAGATCTAAAAGTTGCCCCAACATCATTAAAATCATGCTATCAAAGATTCCAAGCCAGGCAGATAAAAGACCCTTTGTTGCTGAGGTGTTTACTGAGTTATTTCTAGAGATTAATTGGCCTCAGAATGTGAGGAGGGATTGTGTACAAAATACCCTCCGTTGAAATCTGTAAAACCCCAGTTACAAACACAGCTCATGTTCATTACAGAAGACACAAGAAGCCCAAAGGAGAAAGAGAAAATGGCCTCTAACCTTAGTTCTTGTGGAATAGCATTATTAGAATTGTGGCCGCATCCTTTATTTTTATTTGTAGACGTGAAGCTATTGAGAGGCCAGAGATCAGACTCACCATTGCCCTCTGCCACACAGCATCCTATTCTGTGCCCTTCCCGCATCATTGTGTATCCGCCTATGGTGTAGCCTTCTGCACTGTGTTCTTTTGTGCAAGCATTTCATAATTTATGGAGTTATATCCTGTTGTCTGAGCCAGACTTGTTTCCCACCACTGTCTTACTGTCCACGTCACAGCAGTGAGCGCCCATCCACGACGGTTTCTGAGATCAGTGTGTACAAGTGGGGCTGCTGGATCAAGCTATGACATGTTCGAGGCTTTTGATGCTTCCTCTAAGATTGAGCCGCTGAATCCCATTGGTTTGATGGTCAGCAGTTGCAGTATCTTGGACTCAGGCTACTAGAAGAAAGCCCCACTGAGGGACAGAACAGAATAGGTCTCTAAGATGCAGACAGTCTTCTTGATAGGTGGATTACTCAGAAAAGCAGGCCATTTGCTAGCTGTCTCAGAGCTAGTGGCTTCTGGTGTGGTTTCGGCCCGGTCACTCCAGGAACCAAGCATGGTCACAGTATCTGGTCAGATCATTGGGAACTGCTCTCAGCTTACCCAGCTTCACCTCGTGCCTTCCATTTTAAACTGAGCATTTGGGAAGTTTCCCAGACTGGTCCTGAGGGAGCCTGAGGACTTGAAGTTTTGTAGGATCTGGGTACATTTTTTCTTTGTGTTTAAGTATTTGTCCTGAGTCTGGATAAACTTCCTGAGAAGAATTCTTTGTATCGGGCTTTGAGCAGGTGTGGCCACCTCCCAAAGGAGAGGTGAACACACAATACAGGACATGCCCCAGTGGTGGCTCATGTGTGTAGTCTCGGAACCTTCAGAGGCCACACTTTGTGTCCCATGACATGCTCATCCACGCAGGCCCTTGTCCCTGGCTCTTTGGAGGTTTGAGCTCTTCTCCCAGGATCTCTTCTCTCCCTTAACTTCTGTACTTCTAGGACATGCTCTCTCTCTCTCTCTCTCTCTCTCTCTCTCTCTCTCTCTCTCTCTCTCATTTTTATCATGACATTCTTGTATGTGTTTTAAGTGTCTCCACTTTTTTTCTTTTAGTCTTAAACATGTGACCCAAATATCAGAATATAAATCTAGAAATGTTCATAAACTTACTTGCTAAAAATTTAATTGTCATCACCGATTTTGCATTTCATTCAAGCTTTTCATTTTCCCAGCAGTAGAAACTAATGTGTCTATGAATTCTGGGCTGCGTCCATCTCCCTTGCCCTGCTTACTGCTTCCTGAACTCCTGCGCCTTTGGAAGTGGGCAAGAGGCATGGTGTTCATTAACTCTGGGGCATTGTCCATACATACTTTCACATTTCCTGTCCTGAAGCCTTCCTGAGTCCTCTTGTACCCCTTATCACAGCATCGTCCACCACACCTGGTCAGAAAGGGAACCCATGACAGTCCAAAGTCCACAGAAGCCCAATTTAGGGAACCAATGAGTTTTTATTCTCTTTACCAACAAGAATCTGGGCGAGGGGGTTACTTACAGGAGCCAGGATGTGTCAAAAGCAGTCCCACTGAGAATCCCACCCTAATACAGACAGGACTCCTGAGAGTAGAGGAAGCTCAGTACAGCTGAGACCCTCCCCAGCCTCTGCCTCCTCGATCCTACTGTCAGTCAGAACGTGCTCCTCACCCCCCCACACACACAGTTGTTCTAGGCTTCTGTAACCTTGGAGTCACAGCCCTCAGGAGTCTTGTAAGTTTCCCAAATATGTGAAGTTTGTTTGCTTCCTGAGTCTCACATGCCCTCTACTTCCTCCTGGAGGGAATGTTTGGATTCACAGAAGACCGTTGTGCAATGTGTGGGGTTGAGGAGGTCAGGAAGCAAGTCTGGACCGGCCTTTACTTCTCCAGCATTCACACTGGTGTGCAAGCGCCTTGCAAGCTCACCCACTTGGAGTATGGTTGGCTCACTGTAGCTGCAGGTTTTACACCATCGATTCAACAAGTTATACATGGAAAATATTTGGGGAAATTTGCATCTGTGTTGAGCATTTATAGTCTTGGTCACTGTGTTAGGTATTATAAACAGTTGAGATATTATTACATGTAGGAAGATGTGTACAGGTCATTGAGAACATGTGCTATTTCATAAATAGACTTCAGCATCCGTGAACACTGGTGGGATCTGGGAACTAATTCCTTTAGATACTGAGAGAGCATCAGTTCTTCCTAAAGAGCAGAACCTCATTTATGGTATCCTCATGTCCCTGGGGCATTTCCCTCAATCCTATTTCTATTCCACACCATCCATCCTTGGCTACATCTGATTTTAAAATCCTAATTTTGTAATGCCCCAGACTATGGCATAGACATCACTAAGGAATCAAAATGACTGTCTGAAATAAACACTAATTTCAATACATCCCATCCCTAGTTCCACTTGGAGAGTCAATCCTGAACCCTTGACACAGAATCCTCTCAGAGGCTATCTTTCTTTCCTGTGGGAATCTGTCGGTGGTGCCCCAAATAACATGGCGTGATCAGAAATGGATACTCACCAGCCCTACACTGTTCTTTGTTCCCAAATAGTCTGGTTCCCACCCTGCCTCCTAATTTTCCTGATCATTTGATTAAACTCACAGTCTCAAGTGCTGGATCTTTCATAGGCCACTGTAGGGTTAGCACAATGACACACTATTAGTTCCTTGTCTTATTGCTATGACAGAATAACCAGACATCGCCTCTTAAGGAAGGGTTTATTCCGGCTCATGGTTTGAGGGTACGGTCTGTCATGAGGGTAGTCACGGCCGTGGCAGTGGGGGCGTGAGGCAGCTAATCACACTGTGGCCATAATCAGGATGCAGAGAGAGGTTCATCCTTGCATTCCCCTCATTTTCTCCTTTTTTATTCAGTTCTGGACAGCAGCCCATAGGCTAATGTTACCTACAATCAAGGAGCAGCTCCACAATTCAGTTAACTTAATCTTGACCTTCCTCACAGGCTGTCTGGAGGCATATTTGTCAAGGGAGCCTAGACCCTGTGGGGCTGACATATTAACCATCAACAGTATAAAAGCAGTAAGATGGTGGGGTTCGGGGTTCAGTGTCAAGGTCCTCCTTAGGACCTAGTGGCAGCCGCACTTTGCGCCTTGTCCTATGATCTCTACCCTAGGAACCTAAGGATCCTGTTTTCTAGTTGGGTTCAGCCAGGGAGGCATCTGCCCTGGATCAGAAG
Source organism: Tokudaia tokunoshimensis (assembly GCA_036184795.1). Classification (NCBI taxonomy): domain Eukaryota; kingdom Metazoa; phylum Chordata; class Mammalia; order Rodentia; family Muridae; genus Tokudaia; species Tokudaia tokunoshimensis. Next base: position 79,160,415 of record BTHU01000015.1, read on the forward strand.
CAGACAAGGAAGGGTCTCTGGACCCATGCTCTCTGTGAAGTGGCCTTGGCTCCCCACGACCCTTGCGGTCTGTGTTCTGAGACCCTCTTGTCCCTCACACCTTGTGGATGGCGTATCAGTGCTGCTATGACTTCCTACAGAATTCCCTTCAGTTCTTGGACACCCAGCCCCATCTGTGGTGATTGTCTGCATGGGTGCTTCTCTCCCCCCTCGCTTTCTCCTGAGATCTTGCTACAGCAAAGCTTCTGATCCAGGCAGGAATGAGCTCGGTGCTCCGGATGTCTGTGGGTTAACCTCTGCCCAGTCAGAGGCTAGGGCAGGAAGGATACTTCAGAAGCAGCACGCTGGCTGCGCAGTGGTCTCCACGATTCAGGTGTCTAGCTGCAAGAATGACTGCTGTGGACGCCCCACAATGGGGGGTGGGGTGGGGGTGGGGGGCGTGTCTGTGTTCTTCCAGTGTGATGCTTGGTGTGACTGTCAATTTGACTGGACTGGACTGGAATCCACTGAGATACAAACCTCGGGGAAGGTCTGGGAGGGAATTTCTGGAAAATATCAACTGAGAGTGAAGGCTCTTTCCCAGAGCAGTTGCCTCCTCAGGGTGTTAGGGTTCAAGACAGTTTTCAAGGTAGGAGCTGTACCTTCTGCAGTGCTTGTGGACACCTCCAGATAACACCTGTCAGACCTAATGTCGCCGGAAGTCTAAACCTCTGGTGGTGTCTGTGGCCTGATGTTCCAGATTCACAGTCTCTCTTATCAAATTTGAATTAATACTGAGATCATTCCTGGCTTCTGACCACTTGGATGAACTGGTGACTTGCCAGGGCCACAGTTTTACAGACAAGGTGAAGAACTCAGTCTGTCCCACAGGATACATAATTACTGGAAGAGCTTTTCGGAGCATCTCCTACGGCACATTCAGATAAAAACAAATGTGGGCCTGGATGATCGCCCCACTCTTTGGCTGTGTGAATTTTCACCCCAATGGGAAAGTAATACTCTGCTGTGGGAGCCTGTGAAGTCAATAAACAAGGCATCACAGTCTGAACCATAGAACTTTGGGGCACCCAATGGAGCCCCTAGCAGTGTTTCTGCCACATGACTCCCTGTTGCCTCATTAATCTGGGGGGTCCTGTACCCCATCCCTCTCTGTGCAATATAGCTGATGGAATCTTCCACTGAGCTCATTCAAATAGCACAGGAATCTAGACATGTGTGATGGGTCAAAACCTTGGGTTCTGCATATCCGCTCCTGTGGCCCTGTGGGTCACTACCTGTGAGCAGCTGCTTTAGAGATACATTCTGGAAGGCGTAAGGAGAACATGCCTTGAAGGCTGCAAACATGAAGCCAGGCAGTCATCTCTGGTGTCATTGTATGCTGTGGATCCCCCACTGGCCCAGCGGGAGCCATCTGAAATATCTCCATTGGGGAAGCGGCTTTCCTGGGCCTGAGTATTTATATCAAGTTTTGTCCTAAAGGAGAGACTCTAGACAAGGAATCTATGACCATGAACACAGATGGCTGTGAGTCACCTTTCATTTAGTGACCGAGAAAAGGTACAGAAGTGCTGTTGGCTGACATCCATGGCACCGTGGCTTAGGAGAACTTATAGAGAGTTCTAATTTACCCGATTGGACATCAGATTTCAGACGTGACCAGTGTCCAGGATTTTCCGAGACTAAACGTAGCTCAGGGTCCAGGGTCACTGGGAAGGGCGTAGACACACATTAAATGTTGCCACAGAGACCAGACCCTGTTTCAGAAGTGAGAAGATGTGTGCAGCCCTGCTCCTCCGGCATGTGACAGAGAGCATGGTTAAGAGGTTAGGATCGTGGACATTCAAAGTATTTCTCTGGAGAAGGCAAGCAAAGGCAAAAGCATCCCTGAGGAGTTTCCTGGGGCTAGGCATGAAGGTGGTGGCCTTGTGGTGTAAGGCTCAGCCTTTCAGCAAAGCCTGGTCTTGTCAGTGAATACTAAGAAATACCGCCTTCCTGTGACATTGATCAACTGGGTATAACAGAACAACTGGAGAGGAGGGGGGATGTGCTTGGGCTCCTGGTTTCAGAGAGGTCCATCCATTGTGGCGGGAAAGGGAGAGTGGGTAGCTTGGATAGTGGTGGCAGAAGTGTGTGGCGTGGGCTGATGACATCATAACAGACCAGGAAGCCAAGAGCCAGGCAGGAACCAGTGGCCTCATAGAATATGCAAGGCTCACCTCCAGTGGCCTGCTTCCACCAGCCAGGCTCCACATCCCATAGTTCCAGACCCTCCCCCAATAGCACCAGCAGCTCAGAAAGCATGCAGAACATGGACTTGTGAGGGACATCTCAGAGCCAAACCATAATAGTTGGTAAGCAGGTGGCTGCAGGTCCATGGATGTAAAGAGAGAAAATTGGTTTCAGGAATAACAGATCCTGTGGACATACTCTGAAAGTTAGGTCACCTAGTGCCCCAAGGAGAAGAATCTCCAGGGTTGCCTTGAACACTAAATGTCTCAGTACTAATTCATTCACTTGATGAGATGCCACTTGGCAAAGATGCAGAGGCAGCCTATAAACCAACTACCTCTAACATCTTTGACAGATTGTGGTAGTCACAGTGGCTTAGGCAGTGCCATCTCTGGGTCCCTGTGTCCTGGGTCCCATGCTTAATACTCATGATTCTTACAAGAGCTCTGCAAGGTGGATATTAACACCCCTGTTTTGAGGAATGTTTATACCCTTAAATCCTCTATTCCTATCCTTGGTATTGAGATGTCTCCTCGGTGGAGAGCCTGTGACGCTCTTCCAGATCAGAGTTTGGTTCCTATTGGGCCACTCACAACACACACTGTAGCTCTAGCTCCAAAGGATCCGATGCCCTCTGTTGGTCTCTGGGTTCTGCACTCAAGCACATACACAAACAAATACACAATTAAAAGTAAAAATATTGTTTAAAATACTCCTATTTCAAGGATGTACTGCAGCTCACATTGTGACCTGCTACAGCTTCCACAGTGAGATAGGCTTTTGTTTGTTTGCTTTGTTTTGTTGTTAGTGGTGGTGGTGGTGGTGGTGATGTGTGTGTGTGTGTGTGTGTGTATGTTTTATTTTATGTGGGAGAGGGTGCCATGGTAAAGGGTGTCTGTCTATTTAGGGACAGAGAGATGCACAGGACCTAGGTACATAATGTGAAATTCACAAAGAATCAATAAAAAATTAAAAAAAAAAAACCCTAGTTACTAGAAGATCATGGAAACTGGGAGCAAGGTCAGAGACCCCGGTCTTACGATCTTCTCACCCTTTCTGCTGTATCCCACCCTGTATGGCTTCAACAAGAGTTGTGGTCTTATGGTCCTGATGGCCGAAGGGTCAGGAGCTGTGGGCAGTTGGGCTGGTTGCTCCTGAAGCCTCTCCCCTGGGTCTGTAGGTAGCACTTTCTTGTTATTCTCTTTGGTTTTCTATCTCTGTCTTTCTATCCCTGCTTTCTCTCTAAGTAACCATGATGGTTTCTCCTGGCTGTCAACTTGACCGAATCAATGACTAAATAAGAAATACCCTCCTGGGCAGGGACTGTGAGGGATTGTCCTAGAAAAATAAACTGAAGGGGGAAGTCCTCCCCCAGAGTAGACAGCACCTTTGAGTGGTGGCCCAGATAGAGGGGTCTGAAGGGAAATCAGGGTTTCTTCAGGCTTCCAAGGAAGACTGAAGACCAGCAGCTCTTCAGGAACCTTCTAGGCCTTTAGCACAGATGAAGACTGTTAGGAGGCCCAACTTGATTAATCAACACCCAACAGGGGGCTTAGCCCCCAGTGCGCAGCCATTTCCGAACCACCCAGACTGCACTTGGAAAGCAATCTGATGCCTCCCCATGGCATGCATGTGCATGCCGTTGGCTGTTTCTGTGGAGGACCCTGACTAATGTTCCTCCTACAGCTACCATTCTCCCTGTACTAGAGCCTACCTAACCCTCTCACCGACAGGAACCACTTCTTCACAGGCCCTGTCTCTTCTGCAGTCACCTTCCAATGGATCGGGTATGAAGGCTTTGACATAGAGACTTGGGGGAAACGCAGTTAAGTTCCTAAGAGCAAGATGGAAAACTAGGAGAGGGGATGGGACATTGATCCTAATGAGACCCCCCCTCAGAAGCAGGGAAGGCACATTTTTGCAATCCAAGCCTTGATGTATGTGTATGTGTTGTGTGTGTGTGTGTTATGTATATGTATGTATGTGTGTAAAAATGAGATTGTGTGTTTATATGCATGTGTGTATGTGTTATGTATGTGTATGTATATGTGTTTCTGTTTGTACAAGTGAGTGAGTGTGTGTGAATGTATATGTATATATGTATGTATGTTTATGTATGTGCAAGTGAGTGTGTATGTGGTATTATGTGGTGTGTGTATGTGTTATTGCATGTATGTGTGTATATGCATGTAGGTGTTTATGTGTGTACAAATGAGTGGGGCATATAGGGGTTAAAAAGTGAGAATATCTTAAATAAGTTATAAGTTTAGAAAACCTACCTTTTCCTCCCTTCCTATGTTCCATTCCTCTACCCCCTGCACTCTCGAATACTCATGAATTCGTCTCCTTTACTCCAAGATCTAAAACAGGAGCACAGTGAGAGTCCAAGTCACCATCCAGCCCGCACCAGGGCCAAGTGGGAGCCAATGGGGAGTCGAGCCAAGCACAGCATCTTTCCACAGTGCATAGTTGAGGTGGGGCGTGTGGGATGGCTCTGAGGTTCCTTGAATTCCTTCTGAGGCTGAGATCTCTGAAGTCTTCTCTTCTTCATTCAATTTGTAGCAAAATAAACCATTTGTAGCAAGTAAGCAGGGTACCCATTGAGGCTGTATTCCACCCACCCAACTTCAAAGAGGCCTTTTGTTAAGTGATATTTGAAAAGTCTTCAATTGCTATAAAAAGTGACTTTTAAAAAAGTTCACTCTTGGACACTCTAGTACATCTCACATGGATGAAACCTCAAATCCACAATTCTAACGACTAACAAGGAGTTTACATTTGTGGCCTAGACTCCCAAGACTGGTCCATGGGGTTTATGAAGCACTTTTTTGGTACAAGTTCTAGGTGAGGTTGGGAGAGAGGTGCTGTAGACTGCACTTCTGTTATGACAATGGGGGGGGGACTTTGGAGGGGTTCAGGGCTCCATCTGGGACTCAGGGAGCTTGGGCAGAATAGTCTATTGCCCAGTGTCCCCTGAAGAGCACGGCAGAAGCTGTGAGCCACAATAGCTATCAACATGTCTCTACTGTGCCTCCAACGGCAAGCTAAGATCAATAGCTTGTGACCAGCATGTTGTCCCCAGGACTAAACAGGTCCCTGTTCTTGGAACCAAAGAGTTTTCTCTGACCTGCACCCCATGGACTAGATAGGACAGAAGGTGCATCAGGATTACCTTAGCTGTATTTCACCTTGTACAAACTGGGAAGTTGAGACTAACACACGGAGGCCAAAGCCCTAGGAAGAGAGAGAGGCAGAGTGGGTCAAGCAGGGTCCACCTCCCAAGTGCTTCCTCTGGAGCATTTGCACACAGCGCTGTGATTCCTGCTTCTCTCACTAGCTAATTATTCCATTTCTGTAGCAAGAACTCTGACTCTGTCAAAAACCACCCCCCTCCTATTAAAATGTAAATATGGACCATGTGTGTTGTACATGTAGGTTCACATGTACACGTGGATGTATGCATGTGCGTGAGTGTGGGAGTCAGAGGGACATCCTAGAGTATTGTTCCTCCGGAACTCAGTCCACCAGTCACTGGAATGTGGGGCTCAGTCTTTCATCGAGGCTGGCTGCCTGGAGATCCCTAGGGACCCAGCAATCCCCCTAGCACTAGAATGAGGAGCTTACACTATCATGTCCCAATCTCTATATGGGATCTGGGTCTCAAGCTCCGGTCCTCAGGCTTGCATGACAAGCGTCTGACCCACTGAGCCATCTCTGCAGCCGTGAGTGGAGAGAATTGGGTTGGATCCTTTTCCGCAGTGTATCTAGCAGGGGAGGATAGACTCTAAGCTGGTGTGGGGCAGATGGAAGGAATGAACCACCAAGAAAAGAGGGAAGGGGCAGGACAGCTGAGATGAGCCACAAGCCATTTGCACAATGCACACTCCTGCCTCCATCTGGCCTGGCCTGGTTGTTTTGAACGACCTTGATTCATCCAGAGGACTTGAGATGCTGTCCAAAGACTTCTCCAGATGCTCAGAAGTTGTACATCCAAGCATCCTCGGCTGTCTTCAAGTAATTGATGGCACACACTACCCCGCAGCCTTCTCCACACCCCATTCCTTCCAGCTCCTGCACAGACAGACTTGTTTGTAAACGGGTTCAGCAGAATTCCAGCCTCAGCAGAATTCTCAGACTCAACGAACCCAGGGTGATCACATCCATCCGTTGTCACCTGGTCCTCGTTAGGGCCACTGGAGGAGGCCAGTGTCTGGCTTTTCCGTGAGTGGTCTTACCCCACATAGGCTCGAAGGCTCTGAGCATCGTCTTATTGTTTGGATGGAGGTTTCAGGGGCGCTGCCAGGCTCCACTCAGTGTCTTCCACATGACTGAGATCCCAACAGGCGAATTTCTCCACTGGCTTTCTTTCCTGTTGGCTCAGGTGGGATAATAAGGCTGTTTTGCCAGGAATGTTGATGTGTGGCTGGGAAGTGGCCATTTTCCTAAGAGGAGAGAAAGAAACAGATAGTTAGGTGTCCAGATGCCCGTGTGCCTGGCATCCTCAGTCAGAGAGTTCATTTCTTTTCAGTATTTTTTTCTCAGTGAGATGGACATTGTGTGCCTTGTGACTGCAGCGCACCAACACAAGGATCCTTACGGGGCGAGGGGAAATAGATAGCCCCTGATTCCTCCAGGCTGCTGCTAAGCCCTGCTTCCTGCATCCCTCCAGGGTCCCACGGGGTGGGCCGGGATGGGGCTGCTGTTGGATCCATTGTTTGTGGCCACAGCTGTGAGAAAGGCTTGGTGTCTGCCAGAGCTTTTGTTCCCATTTTCTCTCTTGCTTCCCTGGGACATTTCAGGAACCAAAGACACTCAACTAACCCTCAGAATCAGGAGGGAATTGAATCTCCGGATATTACGCCTTTCATCGTCTGGTGGCCAGAACAAGACGAAACACCTCATTTTGCAAAATGTGAAGCTCTGCTCCTTCCCTTCACCAGCTCTCCCGACTGCAATGTCTTCACATCTCGCCCTCACGGGGGGGGGGGGGGGGGCGGGGGGGTGCTTGAGGCCCACGTGCCTTCTGAGAATTCCTAGACGAGACTCCATCCTTTCTGAACCAGTCAGCGCACGCAACTGTTCTCGTAGGATGTTTTGTTCTACTGTACTTTGACATGAATTCCAACGTCTGTATCTTACCAAAGACCCTTGTAATCATTATTTTGAAACGGACACATTGCTGAACTCTTGAAATTGAGCAGAAAGACAAACATGGGTACTCAGGGGCCTTGAAATCTATACTGGGCCATTTGCCAGTCCTTGTCGGCCTGATAGACCAGTGCCAGGCTACACAGAAGACTGGATCTCTCCTCCCTGAGCTGGGGCTTGAGGACTTTGTCAACTGGTCAGAAGTGCAAATCCTTGGAGACACTGCCCACAGGAAGCCTGTGTCTTCATGCCCTTTGGCTCAGATCTTAGCCAATGTTGGCAAAGTGACCCGAATCTCCGAGGGTGCCTTGACATTTCCTCATTTGGATCTCTGGGGTTCTGGCCCAGCTCCACTATATATCCCAGGGGACCAGGAAGGCCGGGTGAACCATGTCCTTGTTTCTCAACTTCTAAAATTGTCAAGAAGCCTTAACCTGTGGAGACTCTCAAGTCCAAGGCTAGATCTAGCAGACAGGTGGGGGCGGGGCTCAGGGAGGTCAGTGTTGGGATGGCAGGACAGGCTAAATGGAAGATGGAAAGCCATGGGCATTGGTTACCTTGTGCTAAAGATGTGTCCAGTGCCACCCAGTATTCTAGAGGACCTGGGAAACTATATGTCAGTGTGCTCCCAGGAATCTGTCTCAGAGACAAATGCATTAGTTCTCAGCATCACCGAGCACTGGAGAACTCACTCCAATAAGGTGGGCCTGCAGTGCTTGTGAAGCTTCAATACTGAACCTCCTGAGACTCCCAAGGGAGCAGCCTTCCTCTTGTCTGGATGGATTCATTAGAGCCCCCCTTAACCACAACTCCCCTCCTGTCAGAGAAGTGGGAGGAGCTTCCTATTGAGCCCCCTCCCTCCTCCTCTTCTTTATGTAAAGCAACCCCTAGTTTACCTTGGTGAAGCTTCTTCAAGGGGTCCTGTCTTACTTTCCCTTGTGTTTAGGAAGAAGCCCAAGAAGTGAGGCAATGTCAGATACTGGAGATGCTCCTCAGACAAGGGAATGGGTCTTCACAGTGTGACAGGGCAAGAGAGAAGGGTGGGTGTGAGGACCATGGGCTCAAGCAGAGAGGAGGGGACTTGGGTTGTGTCGGAGGCGGGGGCACATATTCAGTTGTGTTCCAGAAGGACCTCAGTTTAGCCGCAGGCGACACCATGCTGGGGTTGGCATGGAAATCAGTTTTCAGTATCAGGCCATCTTCTTTGGGGACTCCAGGTAGGATGATGGGGCCAATATGTGTGCTCTTCCCCAGATGCCTCTTGTTTTTTTTTACCCCCTGGAAACCATCAGCCAGTGATGCCCAGAGAGGAGGGGAGCTGCTTCCCTTTCCTCCATACCTGAACACTGCGGTCCAGGCTCGAAGCACAGCCAGCGTTGCTCTAGCTGCCAGGACTCCCCAGGAAGGGCAGAGTCAAGGAAGAGGACGGTTAGCCACTGGGTTAAGAGGATGATACCATAGGCAAGTAAAAGATGGGGGCGGGGCATTAAAATGCTTCTCTTCACTAATTATAAGATAGTGAGTGGTCATTTTTATACGGCTCCATAGAACTATGAGAAGAGGGAACACGCAAAGGCCCCATCTCCCTGTAGAGCCCTTGGTTCTCTCCCACCCTGGAAACAATATTCTTAACATTAGAATTTTGAAATTTCAAGTTACACCTCTGTGTATGGCTTTAAAAAAAAAACCAGAGGAGTCCTGGGGTGTGGAAGGTGTGACTCCATGGACAGAGTATTCACCCAGCATGGACAAATTCTGCAGTTTGACACCCAGCATGCATAAACCAGGATGGTAGCACGCACCTGTGGGCATACCCCATGATCCCAACAGTGTAGGCAAGGTGGTCAGAAGTTAGCTCATAGGCTCATGCCCTGTGTGAGCCAGCTTTTCTTCATCTGTGTTCTGTGTTGGCATCTCTCCGTATGTGTCTCTGTGTGTGTCTGTCTCTGTGTGTGTCTGTCTCTGTGTGTGTGTCTGTCTCTGTGTGTCTCTGTGTGTGTTTGTCTCTGTGGGTGTGTCTGTCTCTGTGTGTCTCTGTGGGTGTCTCTGTCTCTGTGGGTGTCTCTGTCTCTGTGTGTGTCTCTGTCTCTCTGTGTGTCTGTCTGTGTGTGTGTCTGTCTCTGTGTCTGTCTCTGCGTGTGTGTCTGTCTCTGTGTGTGTCTCTGTCTCTGTGTGTGTCTGTCTCTGCGTGTGTCTCTGTCTCTGTGGGTGTCTCTGTCTCTCTCTGCCTTCTGTTTTACCTCCTATCTCTCACCCTCCTTCTAGGTTCCCATCTCTCCACATTCTTATACTGGAGATATTTCTTTCACTCAACTTCTTAAACCTCTCAATTTGTTGTTCAATAGTGACCACCACCTTTGATCTTAAGTTTTCCACACAAAACTTTCATTTGCTCCCATTCCGGTGAGGACTTTTTTCATTCTATTGGTCCTGTTGAATTCCCTTGTCACCAGTGTTGTCAGGCACTTCTGTCTCCTCTGCTCCAACAGGGACTTCCCTGCATAGACTTGATTTCTCCCCTCAGCACAGAGATTCAGAAGCGCCCCTGATTCTGCATTGGGGCACAGTTCAGTCAGGAAGAGGAAGACACAAAAGCTTCTGCTCACCAGAACCAGCAATAAGCCAACTGGTCAACCCCCTTCTATGGTTTTGAGCAGGGCCTGAGAAGGGCAGCATCTGTGCCTTGAGCTCTATGTAGGATCAAGGTTTAGATTTTGAGGAAGATGAAAGAATGGGAATTCTGAGCAGACAGGAGGATAAGCTTCAAAGTGGACCCTCCGTGTGAAGGGGCCACAGGCCAAGGCCTTCTTGCTTCAGCTTAATGTAGCAGCAGCTATCACATGGAATATCAAGTTATACCCAAGTGGCTATTTCTTTTTTATCTAGAAGAACACATTAACTGGACACCTGCTATGGTGTGACTATGTCCCTCCCCAGAAGCACGAACTGAAAACAATCCCCAGCATGACGGTGGAAAGCACTGGATAGACACTGAGAGAGACAAACATCAGCAGAATACCTTCTTCTGCTCCTGGAGGCTGGCAGAGAGGATCTTTAAATGTAGTCTCTGTCCATTTGCTACATTGTGAACAATAAACTGTAGATGTTCACGGAGTGGTAATGGTGTGCTTTAGGTGGCGTCCTGTTCCATCCTGTGAGGTTATAACTGAATACCATGGACTAGGTGATCTATGATAGGTCGAAATCCATTGGCTCACAGTTCTAAAAGGCTGAGAAGTCTAAGACTGAAGGGGAAAAGCTAAGGGTTTTCTCATTATAACTTAACAAGGCAGCAGGCACATAGAAAGATGAACAGCATGAACCAAGAGAAGTGAATTTCCAGGCTCCTAGACTCCTAGAGTCCATTTAAGAGTGTGGAATCCTCATGACCTACACACCTCCCATGAGGTCTAATTCCTTCCACCGTCATGCTGGAGATTGTTTTGGCGCAGGCTTCTGGGGAGGGACATAGTCAAACCATAACAGGTGTGCAGTTAGTGTCTTCTAGATCAAGAAGAAATAGCCACTCAGGTATAACTTGGCCTTCTCAAGGACTTCATTCTTCAAGGTCAGCTCGAGGCCCTGACTGCAGAGGACCTCCTATCTTCACGATAGTATCTCGTGCTATAGAGATGAGATTCTGTGTAGATTCCCACAGACCTTTCCAAAGACTGGCTTAGTTACCACTTCCTGAATTCTCTTTCCTCTGAGCTGCCCGCATCCTGTCCTTTGGGGTTCTGGAAGGATACTGAAGTTGCCTGACTTGGGAAGGTAGCTCAACCCAGCGGACTGGCTTGGCAGGAAGGTCCTGGTGCTTGTGTGTTCCCAAGATTGAGTTTGCCTACGGTGAGAACGAGACTCAAGAGAGGAGCCAATGACACAACTGAGCTCAGGTGTGCTCTCCACGGGAAGGAGCCCATGGGAGTCTCAGCCGGACCTCTGCCAAAAAGCTGACACCTGGAGCTCTAAGAGCCAGGAGAGAACCGAGCAGAAAGCCACAGCCTTTGGTGACTGTCTCTATCATGGCAAGGTTCAGCCAGCAGATGAGGACACGACCCAGGAGCTCAGAGGAGTCAGAAGGCAGCACAAATTCTCATGCCAAGGATGCTAAGATGCCAAGATGTCTCCTGACTTTGTGGCTGCAAAGCCACCACCACTACCACCACATGTTCCAGGGAAGTGTGGAAGAGGCTGGGAAGGGGAAGCGGAGAGATACATAGACTTTGTGTTTGATTTGGGTTTCTTAGCAAGACTAAGCATGACTGGCAGATGCTTCAGGATCGAAGTTATAAAGCATATCAGATTAAAATTAATCTTCTCATCCCCCAAAAGCAGAAAAAAAAACCAACCCCAAAGGGAGGACAAAGAACTTTTAGCATAAAATAAAGGAATTCTATTTATTTCCTGCACATAATAATTTTACTGGACTCTAAATCTGCCACCCTGCCCTCCCCCACAGACACTTCGATGTCCCTTTTATCCATCCCTGATCTTGCTGGCTGACAATTGACCTAAATTCTACAGTGAAAACGACAGAGAGATGAACAGCTCACCTTCAAATCCAGCAAAAGACTTGAGTTGGTATTTCCTCAAAGAGATTGAAATAACCAATAAGCACACGCCATTAGTACTTAGAAAACTGCAAATCAGAATCACAACGATGGGCCAATGAGAAGGTATAAGGTGCTTGCAACTAAGCCTGATGACCTCAGCTCTGACCTCAGAAACCACAAGGTAGAGGAGAGGACCGAGTGTGGCAAGTTGTGCTCTGACCCACATGCACAAACACACTAAACAAACAAACAAACAATAAGTAAGTAAATGTAATAATTTAAAAACACACACACAATGAAGGGCTCGAGAGATGGCTCAGTGGTTAAGAGCACTGACTGCTCTTCCAAAGGTCCTGAGTTCAATTCCCAGCAACCACATGGTGGCTCACAACCATCTGTAATGGGATCTGACACACTATTCTGGAGTGTCTGAAGACTGCTACAGTGTAATGAAATATAATAAATAAATAAATCTTTAAAAAAACCACAATGAGATACCACTTTACATCCATTAAAATGAACTAAAAAAGGGGAGGAGCTAACATGTTCCTATGTATGATTTGGAAAAGTTAAACCCTCACACACGGCTGTGGGACTATAAAATGGTAAATCCCCAGTGGAAAAAATCTTGTAGTGTTTTCTAAATACATTTAGTCATAGAGTTATCATGTCTCCTTACGGTTCCATTTCTAGATAGGAACTCCAATCAAGAGAAATCCCTAACCCCAGTACTTACTTACCTATAAACCTAATCTGCTGAGAATTAGTGATAAGGTAGACACAAGGCATGGGCCACCCTGAAGCCACCCATGGTACGGCTACTGTCCCAGAAGTCCCAGGATTCACTCCGAGTAGAAGGCTGACTCAGCCTTGATAGCAGAACAGAGGCAAAACCAGACCAAACCAAACCTGCTCTGGCCAATGTTTCTGTCAACTTGACAAGAAGGTTGTCTGGGAGGAAAGAGGCTCACTGAGAAAGTGTCTCCTCCATCAGATGGGTCTGCTGGCATGTCTGAGGGAATTTTCTTGATTAATGATCAATGTGGGGGGACCCTAGCCCACTGGTCAGGACGTCGTTATTGTATAAGAAAGGTAGCCGAACAAGCAATTGGAACAAGCCAGTAAGCAGCCTCGCTCCATGGCCTCTGCGTCAGTCCCTACCTCCAGGTTCCTACCTTGAGTCCTTGCCCTGGCCTCCCTTCATGGTGGACTGTAAACCTTTTCCTTCCCAGGTTGCTTTTGATTATGGCTTTATCACAGCAACAGAAAGCTAACTAGAACAAAGAAAAACACACCCCACACCTCACACCTCACACCTCACACTTCCCATAGGAACAAAGGCTTTGGGTTTCAGATACAAATGGCATGAGCAGAAAAGACATGTTACCTCAGGCCTGGCCACCATGGCTGGGTCTCTCATGAAGTCCCAAATAATGGTCCCCTGCTCAAAGGTTATCATCAGAGGACCCAGGTTTTGAAAAGGCACAGTGACCACCCTGTCAGTAACTGGCTTCAGCACCACGGTCCTAAAGTACGTCTCACTTCATTTTTCTCTTTATTAGTCACTGTTAGATGACATATTTTGGCTTCTTCTGAATTAATAAACTGAATTGGTGAGTCCTTCTTAGCTCTTAGAGCAATTCCTATCTATCTGTTACGGCTTCTTGGAGTTCCCCGTGAAGGAGTCTTAACATCAGGAGAAAAGTTAACCCTGTTGATTGATTACCATGCCTGGGATAGACGCAACTGGAGAGAGCCCGTGTGGGTGGCAAACGCTGTCTAGATAGTGGATCACCTACGGTGAATCCCGGCATCCTGGGTACCAGAGGTGCTCATGGGAAGGCTGACACGGGCACCGATGGTCTACAGAATCTGGGTGGGTAACGATCACTCTTCTAAACAGAGAAGACATCTGGACAAGCCTCCTTTCTTCTCCACATCTGCACTCCCAGGAAGGGCAATAGGCGAGGCTACTGCTCCCTCCTTCCCCCAGGGAGCAATCTGACTGTGGACCAAAGGAGTCTGGACTGTTGGGCTATTCTGAATCTCTTGTTTGCCCAGGACAGCTACTGCCCACAGTTTGCGTCTGGTCATTAAAGGCCGACGCCTCTCTGAGCCCGAACTAAATATGAGCTGTGGAGCATCCAAGGGTTTTTTGGGGTTTTGTTTTCTCGTGAGCCCCTGGCAGATTGAAAACCAGAAGTAGGAACCCACCTGCCAATTATTACAGTTAATTACGTGCAGGCTTGACTCGAGCCCCCAGACAGAAAGTTCTGTCTCCTGCTGGGGGCACACGGGGTAGGCGGGTGGGTGGAAGGGACTGTGGCCATGGGGCAGTGAATAACTCCATGTGTGCCTGCGCTGATCCTGGCAGCCATAGTGACCTCCTTTGCACCGAGACCTTGGCATCTAATTGTGACTTCCATGGGGCCTGTTTGTCCTCGGATCTGCATCTGAGATCAGAGAGTTGAGCGTCAAGAACTTTCCTCCTCCTTGGGTCCACATGCTTGTGCTTATTTCTCCAAAGAAAACAGAAGACCACGCCCAGCTGTATATGGTCCCGGTTTCACCCGTGGCCTTTCTTCCTCTCAAGGTCCCAGGAGGCAGTTTGATATCATCACCAGCTATTGGCTGGAAGCCCCAGGTGTGGTGGGTCCTGGTGGAGTTCAAGCCTAGTGTCCTCTCAAGGTGATATGTATCCCATCTGTCCTGGGTTCTGCCAGGCCACCTCTGGTGTGCTCACTAATGCACTCACTAATATAATACAGTCATTACCAGGCACTGGGAAGATGGTGGGCGCAGACAGGTTTCTTGCCGTCCAGGAATCAGGTAGGAAAGCAGATGTCAGAGCAGTCAAGCGCTTCACGAGCTGCAGAGGTGACCTAAGGTACACGTTTCCTGGAGTGGCCTTCAACCAGGGATGTGATTACCCACAAGGCATCAGGGGATATGACATGTGTAAGAAGCTCAGTGTGCCTAGACAGGAAGAGCTGCCGTCTGGGTAACTGTCCTTGAGGAGATAGTGTTTACATGGAGACCTGACTGGTAAGTGTGCCCAGGCAAAATGTATATACAGAGGGGAGGGTAAGGAAGCAGGTTCAAGAGAAGACACAGTGGTTGGTCCCCAGAGTACATATAGCTGTTTGAGAGGCCCAAGAATCCAGGTGTACAGACCTGATCTCCTTGTATGAGAACTCTGGTTTCCTTAGGGATGTAGGGAGCTAGGCACATAATTTGAGCCATGCTGTGATCTGGATCTGACTTGGATCCCACAAGGGTTCATATGTAAGAACTGGTGGTATAGAGAGAGTAGGACCTCTAAGAAATGGGACCCAGTTGAAGGCCATTGCTGGTTCCTTCTCATGTCTCTCTGGATTTCAGCCTGATCTTATCCACGATGAGATCCCTCCTTAGAGCTCAGCTATTTCTGGTACAATGCTCTTGAACTTTGAACCACATAAACCCATTTGCTCTTTAAAGTTATCCAGCCTTAGGAATTTCAATATATGATAGAGAAATCAATAACACGGGGACCCCCAGTTGGGACAAAAGATCTCTGCTCCTGCCCTCGTCTTCTGATGTTGCGTTCTCCCTGGGCTGGGCTCTGTGTCTGGAGCAAGGCTTGTGCAGATGAAACACACCTCTGACTTCAAGGTCACAGGTGACCCTGGTGGAAGGAAAAGATCTGGAGATTGGGTGATCACTGAGCCAGAGAAAGGAGTGAGTCCTTTCAGATGGGACAACTGGAGGTCTCTTGAAGAGGGAAAGCATTTAATCTGAGTCTCGAGAGACATGCCTTAGGAAGGTCATCCTGTCACTGGGCTGGGGAGCAGGGGCTGTGAAGAAAGCAGAGAGCTTGGGCCAGGTCTGGAGGCACTGTCTGACTGGAGACACATCTGCTGACTCTAGAGATCCAAACCTCCTACTGACCAGGCCGTGGGTGGCCGATGAGAACCATGTGTTGGATGGAGTCTTCCCCAGGTGGAGCCGTGAGAAGCCTTGTAGTGAACTGGAGTCTTTGATGCGTCCCTGCTGGGAGAGGACAGAGCTGTGACTTTCAGGCCATGTCCCTTTGTGACTGACAACAATGTAAACATGCTGGGGTGTCTCTTCCTTCAGCTCCCTGTCCTGCGAGAGACCTCAACCAGAAGTCTAACCCAAAAAAACCATTCTACATGCCCAGGAACCCCAGGGAATCTCTCCCCTCTGACTTCAACCCCAGCAAATGTCTCCTCGTGGGGAACCCGACCTCCAGTAGCCACCTTAGTCACATGGCATTGGGGTCTATTTTTGTTAACATAAACAGAGTTGTCTGCATCTGGATTCCAGGGCTGGCTGCAGGAATTTGTAAACAGTGCGGTGTCCCTGTTTCACAGAGAATTGCCTGCATGGGCTCCCTTCCTCTCCCACCGCCCGGTGTCCAGTTTTCCCTTTTATAGCGAGTCTGACTGGGAGAGAGAGAGACAGAACTTATTTGGGAATGGAGTACAATCCCTCAACAAATACTTTTTCTCCACCCCAGCCACCACAACTTCATCTTCTTCAAGTCTGAGGGTCTGGTGCAAACATGAGACTATTCCTGCGTGAAGGCTTCTCGTAAACAGACATAGAAATCCAGAGGAAAACAAACTAGCAGCAGTTTTGATTCCCAGAAGGGTAGCAGGAAAGCTTGGAGGTTGAGGCAGCTTCCAAAAACCTTTGGACACTGATCTCCCGAGCTGAGCCAAGCCTGGGGGACATGGCAGTTCATGGTGGCCTCTTCTACTCCCTCTAAGGAGTTTTCCTAACCTTCAAGGTTGCAAGCCCTTGAAATATCTCCTCAGATTAGATGCTCTGTGAGCCTTGGAAGAACAAGACACAATGTGTTGTTGTCAAAGCACTGTGGTGGAAAGTGCCCGTAATAAGAGACAATTAGATGTGTTTTTGGATGCAAAGGGAGATGAGTTTTACTTATAGCTTTGCTGAAAGGGAGGGAGGGAGGGAGGGAGGGGGGAAGGAAGGGGGAAGGGAGGGAGGGAGGGAGGGGGAGGGAGGGAGGGGGAAGGGAGGGAGGAAGGCAGATCTGAGGTTAAGATCCATTTCAACTTGAAACCTGTCACAGAGACTGAAACTCAGTCTTAACCTCTTAACCTTCAATCAACACAGGCATTTTGCTCAGACAAAGAGGGATGGTAAACTATCCCACTGGGACCAAGGGGCTCATCAGGACCCCACTCAAAAACTTCCCAGGCAAACATAGCATATATTGATCACAACGTCTGAAATCCAAAGACTACGGACTAAAGTTCCTATGCAGGAAGCTTCCAAATCAGGAAAAAGAGTCATGAGACATTGCTGTCCAGGAACCCACAAACCACTGCTTTCTGTTCCCACATCACAGTCCTGGAGAAGGAAGGGGTGGACGTTCTCTGTCCACACAGAAGGGGACCGGGAAGTTAGTAAGCCGTGAGGAATTGTGCACTGACACTCAGAACAAATTGTGGCAGCCCTTCAAAGACACCAAACAAACCTGTCATTAAATAAAGCTACTGTATGGGTTAAGTTCATCTGCACAGGGAACTGAATGGCATTTAGGTCACTCGAAATGAGCGTGGCTTTGGGACAGACACTTTGTGTGTCTCAGGAGCATCTGAATCCGTGTAAAACAGCTGGAGAAGATTCTGTGGTGTTAGCTTCCTTAACTTTTTTGATGTGTGCCCGTTCATAAAGATGTCAGATGGCATCGGTGATCCTTAGTAAAGCAGGGATGCCTGCTACTTTGATAAGGATCCTGATGTACCAGAAATGCGGCAAGTGAACCCAAATCTTGGATGCAGAGAGGACAATCAGCTAGAAGGTTCTTGGCCTGTGCCCAAGTTGCTTCTCTGGCACCCCCTGGTGGCAAACACTCAAATTTCTGGGTATAAAACCCAGAAAGGGAATCTAGCAGCACATCTAAACTCAGAAATGAAGGAAAGCTGTTTGAGTCACAGAAGCCGCGCATCACAGATTTTGTGCTCAGGAGCTGTACTAAGGGATGACCTAGACCAGATCAGGATGCTGGGTCAGGAATTCACAGTGATTCTGATTTTCAAGGCTATTTCTCTCTCATCTGGCAGGTGGCATTCTCTGACCCTAACTGCAGAAATAGCATGGATCAGAGCCTTCTAAAGTGTCTACTCTGTAGACACTCAGAGGCTGGAAGAGCTGAGCGCTGGCAAGAACTGTTGGCTGGACAGACAGACAGCTGCAAGCTGTAAATTTTGATTGAATTTGAACCTTGGACCATTAGTAATTCCCCAAGAGCAGAGGACACAGTGTGCATTTAACGGTCAGAGCCTGGCAAGGGTCTGAACATGTAGCAGCAGCCTGGCTCCTGGAAGGCCGCAAAGCACGAAGTCAGATTTCCTGGGCAAGACATTTTCTGAGGCTTTGAAAGGCACTTAGGTCCAGTCTGACCTTTGACAAGACTGCAGAGACTGCCATTCTGCCTGCCTTTGGGCAGGGAGAAAAAAAAAACAGTAAAAATAAGAGAAGACTGAGGTGCTGGGGAGACGTCAGCCAGGCCCCCTCCTGGCATCCTGGTTGCTTCCTCTACAGCCTCAGGCTGGACTGGGTCATCTCTGAGGCCCCACAGGGTCTGATCTTCCAGACTTCTAGTAGCTCATAGCTAAGGACAATGGAAACGAAAGCTCTGCTGGGAAACTTTGGAGCAACTGGAATTTGTATTCACAACTAATTACAGAGTTAGATGATACAGCGACACTGGAGATCCCCCATCTTTAGTCTTATAATGCCTTATAAATCTGGACATGTGCCTGCTGTCATTGTAGTGAAGTTGTCACATTCAGCCCAGAGAAATGAAATTTATGTGTACATTCATGTGCACACTCACACTCACAGGTGAGTCACAGACACTCTAATTGTGGGGACTCCTCTCTGCAGCACAATGTTAGTTTAAAACAAGGGAAAAGGACCTGATGCTATTTGCAACACCTTGCAAGGATCAAAAGGACATTAGACTGTGTGGAAAAGCTGATCTCACAAGTGACCTACTATGTGCTCCATATCCCATAACACTCTCACAATGGCAGATGTATAGAGGGGTTTCTGTTTGGTAGTTGCCAGGGCTAATGGAGACAGGGCTCAGATAGAAGGGAATGAAGGGAATGGCATGATGTAGCTTTTGATGGGTGGAGGCAGTTCTGCACTCTCGTGTATGGTGGTGGCACCTTAAATCTGTCCATCAAACACATGCATGCATCAGTGCACACACATGGTGAGATCTGAATGTGGTCTGTGCGTTTTGCAGTTCCTGTCTTATCAAAACCAGTAACCTACTTCTTGTCTTCTGCATAGTTAGGATGTAATCACCACGAGAAGCTGAGTGGGTGGTCCGTGGGACTTAACATTTCCTATGAGTCTAAAATTATCTCAGAAAGTTGTTTATAAAAGTATAAAGAAATTAAAGATTCCCCTCTTAGGGACTAGAGAGATGGCCCAGCAAGTTAAGAGCATTGGCGGCTCTTGCAGGGGATGCAGGTTCTATTCCCAGTACCTAGCCGAGGTGGCTCACAACCACTGTAGCTCCAGCTCCAGGGGATCAGATACCCTCTTCTGGTCTCAGTAGGGAACAGCACTCATATGAACACACACACACACACACACACACACACACACACACACACACTTAAAAATAATTTAATTATCCTTTTTATTACATATACTTAAGGTTTACAACATGACATTTTGATATGCCTACACACAGCGAAATTGTGACTATAGTTAATTCATCATCTCAGCTCTTTGGGGGGAGCGCTCTAAAGTCTTGCCTTGGGCTGTTAGCAATTAGATGAGACAGTATTAAGCGAGCACAGTTCACTCAGAGGGTGTGACAAGGCTTTTGATTTTAATGTTCTACATAGAGATAGAAACCTCTGACTTCAACTGCTGTCTTCCGCATGGCACACATTTGACAGTGCTGTGGTGACACAGTGTGGCCATTTTGAATACCACAGCTTCTGAATTTAGAGTTCCTTTCTCCAGACCTCACAGAGGCTCGTGTATTACAAACAGCCTGACTAGCCAGGTAAGAGAGACAATGGCGTTAAATTTGACAGCTGGGCACTTTCCAGATGTGGAACACAGGCTCCTGCGGCCACTCACTTTCTAGACGATCCGTGGAAGACCTGATGTTTCCCACAGGACACTCGTCAGAGCCAATGCCTTAAAGCTGTTTGAGATTCCGGGGTGCCGGCCTGGGTAGTTGTAATGTCTTTTTAATATTTTAAAAATTTCCTTCTTATATTCATGTTTGTGTACATATATAGAGAGAGGGTTTTGGGGGTGTTTTGGGGGGGGTTAGGGAATTCCCAAATGAGAAATATGTGTGTGTGTGTGTGTATGTGTGTGTGTGTGTATGTGTGTGTGTATGTGTGTGTGTGTATGTGTGTGTGTGTGTGTGTGTGTGTGTGTACTCACACACGCATGTGTGAGGTATAGTTTTGTGGAGATATGGCTATACTACATGGCTCAGGTTGGCTTTGACTTTGAACTCTTCCCACTCCTGCTTCCTGAGTCCAGGGTTACAGACATATGTCACTGTTTCTGACTAAACTCTATAATCAAGGAGTACAATGTGACCATTGGATACACAAGTACGCAGTGCAATAGTTACTGCTCCGTGGAGATTAAGACTCCATTTCACACATCCATTAGCCTATTTACACATCCACCCAAGTCTTCATTTCTAGACTTGGAGAAGAGTCCCCTATAAATGTAAAGGGAATGGGATTTCTTAAGGAAGCACGTGGTCAGCTGTAGTGGACCTGATGCTTCAGAGGAGTGAGAAGAGCGGGAACGTATGGTGACAAGACCCATCTCAGGACGACTGGAAATTGTTCCCTAGTGCTAGACCTGCCCCACCCTGGCCTCTGTCTGCATCAGAGACAACACTTTTACAGCACTAAAAGCATCTGCCCACAGAGAAGATTAATAATAAAGACTGATGTCAAGAATGACTGTCTGGGGCTAGAGAGAGGGTTTAGTGGTTAAGAGCACAGGCTGTTCTTCCAGAGGTCCTGGGTTCAAATCTCAGCAGCCACATGGTGGCTCACAACCATCTGTAATGGGATCCGATGCCCTCTTCTGGTGTGCATGAAGTCAGGGTACTCGTATACATAAAATAATCTAAAAAAAAAAAAAAAAGGAATGACTAACAATCCCCAAATGATTCAGTAAATACAGAATGAAAATCATTAAATACATTTACTACAAAACAAATGAATATTTCAGTCTTGTATAGAACTGTAATAATTTCTGTATCTTAAATATTCCTAAATGCTTTCATTTTTCAAAAGGTATTTCAATTGTCTATAAAATCTAGATATGTTGGGTTTTTAAATTAATTTTTTAGTTTCCATACAAAATGATGGGTTTCATTGTGTAGCTCAGTGGTAGGGCATTTGGAAGACTCTGGGTAAACCACCCATACTCTCCCAACACACACACATACACACACACATACATATACACATACACACACACCCTCCCAACACACACACACACACACACATGCATACTCTCTCCCTACAAACACACACACATACAAATGCACACACCCTCCCTACAAACACACACACATGCACACATACACACCCTCCCTACAAACACACACACATGCACACATACACACACATACACACATACCCTTCCAACACACACATACACACACACATGCACACACCCTCCCTACAGACACACACATGCAAACACACACACACACACACACACATTTCATCGAATGTTGTTAATCCTCACATTCCTGCTACCCTTGATCTCTCTTCTTGATTCTGATGACCAGTTAGTCCCCTCTCCCCAGTCACTCAAGCACACATGGATGCGCACATCACACATAAATAAATAATAAAAATAGTACTGTTGGGGAAACATGTCTAGTGGCCAGGTGGGAGTCAGTGGAGTGGACAAGCAAAAGCCTGAAGGACAGTGGTACAGGCACAGGCAACAGCCATGCAAAGGTGCTGGCTTAAGGTGAGTAGCAGCTTAATCCTGATCCCAAACCCACAACTATGGTGACCCACACGGGGAGTGGACCTGCAATTATGGCGACCCACATGGGAAATGGACCTGAGACTATGGCGACCCACACGGGAAATGGATCTTACAGGTATGACAGCTAAGAATCTCAAGGCGGGAGGATTTTTCTGCATTATTCGGGTGAGCTAAATGAGTTGTAAAGGACTTTCAGTGAGTGAAGAGGGAGGATCAGAGGCAGGGAAGATGTGAGCACAGCCTGGAGCAGAGGTGACTCAATGCCCAGGAAGAGACCAGGAACCAGGAAATTCTGGAGACCCCTGGAAGCTAGAAAAGTCAAGGAAATGGGTCACAGATGGTCTGGTGACATCTTGATTTTGGTGTGACATCTTTGTCCACAGAGGCTCAGCTCAGACTTTTGACCCTCAGAACATTAAGATAAGTTCAAGTAAGTCAGTAATCTTGTAATTTGTTAGTGTAGCCACAGATCCTATAGCAAAAAGAGGTTCAGGGAAGTAGGATTATCTGTGTTTTCTCGGGCTGCACTAAGGACTCCATTCTTGATTCTAAATTGACAGAAAACAATGGAGGGGTTTGAGACAGAGAAGACATGTTCTAAAAAATCAATCCTGTTGCTCTGAGAATCAGAAACAAGGGCAAAGACAGCTCACAACCCACACAGGAAGCCAGGAGCAAACTCTTAGTCAATCAAAGAGAGGTTGAGCTGAGTTTCAACTGTTGCATTAGAACACAGAGCCAGAAGGGCAACCCTGTGGCTTGCTTGCCAGGCAATGGAGACAAGCCCCAGGGGGCTTCCTGAAGTAGAAAGAGGCAGCATTCGGGCACAAAGGAGAAGGCACAGCAGTAAGTCTGGGGGAAGGTGCCTTGTCTCCTTGCTTTGTGACTGGCTCTCAGACTGGTTCACAATCCCAAAGCCCACAGTCTTCAGACAGGGTCACCGAGGTCCTGTGGTGTCCACACTGTGCTGGAGACACACAGGGTTTTCTTTATGGGAGGCAGAGTGAACAGTATTCACAAGAGATATGGAACAGATTGTGAGAGGGGTTAAGGAAAGAACTAACCATTAGTATCACCAATATTTGAAGGGTGTGATTAAGACGTTTCCAGAATTACTTTCAAGAAATATCAGGAATATCAGGCAGAATTATTGTAAGATATGTCACATTTCAATATATGATAGTAATGATGTTAAACTCTAGGGTCAAGGAAAAATTTAAAGCAGAGAGAGCAAAGGTGTATGTTAGTGTGTGTATGAATGTTTGTGTGTATGTGAGTGTGTATGTGTGTGAGAGAGAGAGAGTATGAGTGTGTGTGTGTGTGTGTGTGTGTGAGAGAGAGAGAGAGAGAGAGAGAGAGAAAGAGAGAGAGAGAGAGAGAAAGTTTGTGTGTATGTGTGTGAGTGTGTGTGTCCTTCAGTTAAAGGTCAACCTGAGAGAGAACCCATCTTAAAAAAAACTTTTTTTTTTAATGTCACCATACTGTTTTTTGTGTGTGCAAAATGTTCCTTTAAAGTGAGAGGGCAAATAATTAAAAAAAAAAAGTAATGTTAGTCCCAGAATCAAATATTTTGATTCTGTCTTTGGGATCTGTGGAGCAGCATGGTGAACACAGATAATAACGGGCTACTGTACATTTCAGCGTTGCTAAGAGGGTGACTCTCAAACACTCACATGCCAAAACACATCAAGTCTTAGAAGTGACAAGTTAATTTGCCTGACTTAATAATTTCATGTTTTATGAAAATCATGTTATTTGGTAGTGCATACATTTACCCAGTAATATATGATTATATGATTTTCAAAGGTAGGACCAATGTAGGATATCTCTCACCAGGATTAGTAGAAATTAAAGATGCAGTGGCTGATTTGAGGCTATCCCAGTGCAGCGTTCTGCATCCCCTGTTGTTTGTCTTTGACTTCCACATCCGTGAGGGGGACATGTTTGTCGGTTTGTTTCCATGGAGGTACCCGAAGAACAGCCCAGGCAACACAACAGGCAGACTTGATTAGAATTAAAGCCTCCCGCAGTTCTCTGTTGAGAAGGTTTTGTTTTGAATTTAATTGCAATGGTCCAGGCTTTAAGAACACGCACCACTCATAGGCAGAGACCCGGAAATTTAAAGAAAATGCTGTGATTACGCATCTTGCCTCTGTTGGAGGCGACACAGAGTTTGTGGGGGACCTGTCATGGTGACGGAAGCTGTGGCCTGCCTGGACACACTACATGACTTTTATCCCCCATCCCTTTTCTCTGGCCTTTGATATGGGGACTGTGTGCGCACCCCACTTCTGTGTCCATTCCTCAGTACTTCATGTCAGATCACACCCTCAAACTGTCTTGTGAATTGTATAGTGGGGTGTGGGTAAGAGGTATCCTAAAATAAACCGCTCGAGAGCAGTAGCTCACATCGTTCCAGAACATTCTTTCCTGGATGGTGACTTTCCGTTGACCGTATTGCTCCTTTCTCACCATGGTGGTAAAAGTTATCGTGTCTACAGAACTTGCTGTCTGTCTTAGTCAGGGTTTCACTGCTGTGAACAGACACCATGACCAAGGCAACTCCATAAGGACAACATTTAATCAGGGCTGGCTTACAGGTTCAGAGGTTCATACTGTTATCATCAAGTCGGGAACATGGCAGAGTCCAGGCAGGCATGGTGCAGGAGGAGCTGAGAGCTCTACATCTTCATCTGAAGGCTGCTAGTGGAAGACTGACTTCCTGGCAGCTAGGATGAGGGTCTTAAAGCCCACACCCACAGTGACACGCCTACTCCAACAGGGCCACATCTCCTTCAACAAGGCCACACCTACTTCAACAGGGCCACACCCACTCCAACAAGGCCATACCCCCTAATAGCGCAACTCCCTGGGCAATGTATATTCAAACCGTGACGTTGTCTTACTAGGTGTGAGGTTTCATGCTAAGTCTTCGTTTGTCTCATTTCTTGCCACCTTCATCTTCCAGCTAAAGAAGACAAATGTCAAGGTGCTGAGTAATTTCCTTATACAGGTTGTCAGCGTCCAAGGCCCCTCGACCTCTATGACAGATCTCTTTCCAGAACTGACTTTGATTACCAGACTTGACTCCTCTACTGTGACAATGGATTCAGACTTTCAAAGCTGATTTAGAAGATGTCTGATAAAATTGAAGAAATATATAAAAAACACGTTAAGATTGAGTATTTCATGGAAAAATTATACAGATAAAATGGTAGGCATAACAATATTCCTATGTTTTTTGAAAGTGGAATTATAATCACGTTCTGATAAAATTGAAGATCTATAAGGAAATTATTCCTGAAAAAAAATCAAGAAATATATAGAGAAACATGTTAAAACTGACTAATTCTACTTTCAATCAACTTAGGAATATTTTAATTCTTACCAATTTATCTGTATAGATTTCTTCAATTTTATCAGAGATATTTTACATGTAAATCTTCAATTTTATCAGAAAATGTTTTTACCTCTACTTTCAATCAATTTAGGAATATTTTTATCCCTACTATCTTATCTGTATAATTTTTTATGAAATTATACAGTGTTTTAACGTGTTTTTCTATATATTTCTTGAGTTTTATCAGAAATATTTTCCTTGTAGATTTTCAATTTTATCAGAAAATGTTTATAATTCCACTTTCAATCAACTTAGGAATATTTTTATGCCTACCATTTTTTCTGTATATTTTTTCCATGAAATAGTCAATCTTAATGTGTTTTTCTATATATTTCTTCAATTTTATCAGAGATATTTTCCATGTACATTTACACAATGGAATATTTACATGTATATTTACATTACTCAGCAATTAAAAACAATGAATTCATGAAATTCTTAGGCAAATGGGGAACAGGGGGAGGAAAGAGGGCTTATGGGACTTTCGTGGAGGGGGGATCTGGGAAAGGGGAAATCATTTGGAATGTAAATAAAGAATATAGAAAATAAAATTTAAAAAAATTAAGAAAAAAAAAAGAAAGATGTCTGTTACTCTTTCCACCAACAGGTGGCACAACCACCCAGTGAACCCTCGTTTGAACATCTGGTTTCCATTGCTGTGGAGATACCCATAGCTCTACCATCAAACTGGTTGTCTCTTCCTGGTTGGCTTTTGCCTTGTCTTATGCAGGGAACAAATGGTATCCTGGGAAGTTGGTGCAGAATCACAGAGATATCACCTAGTAGATTTGTAACGTTACCTTCCTCTAACACCCAGTAGGCTTCTAACCATGTCCTTTGGAGGACCATCAAAAATCCACCTATCAAAACAAAGCCTTTTAATTTTATTTTACCTAGCCACAACGTGTGCTGCACAGTCACGGACAGCTACATAGCCCTTAAGTGATTTTGGTTGGCCCTTTTCAAATTAGATTCAAATCTAGGCACACATTTGGTCTAGCTCATTTCACCTCCCTGTGGCTGGATCCCTCAGCTATCACATTAGTATATTGCGTGCCCAGTTGTGGTGATGGTAATATGAAGTTAATATAATAAACCCCTGGAGAAGCACCTGGCATGTGGTGATGCTCACATACGATAGGTCTCAGGAAGTCCTCATACTCTGAGGACACCCTGCCCCAGTCAGCTATGACTGTCAACTAGACACAACCTAGAATTATCTGGGGAAGCAGCTCGATGAGAGAATTGCAGAGATCAGACTGGCCTGAGAGTGCATCTGTGAGGGGACTATCTTTGCTGTTAGCTGGTGCAGGAGGTTATCCTGGGTCTCTGCTGTGGAATGCTCCAAGCATGGCTTCCATCTCAAATCAGAATAGACGTCGACCACCTCTGACCCTCAACAAGATGGCTGCTGGTGCCCACAGACCTTCCCTCCGAGGTGTCAGGGAGGTTCCCCGGACTTCATCTGAGATTCTGTTCACCCACTCTGTTCTGAGCCCTCCCCTCCCAGCAGTACACAACCCAGATCTCAGGAGGTGCTGACTATATACAGTGTGGACCATTGGCGGGGGAGGGGGGCTCCATCTATGCAGTCGGAGAAATCTTCATCCATGCGTGGGTGGGACTCTTCAGTTGTGCAGCCGTTGGGGAGAGGTACCAACACTCTTGTAAGGAATCTCTCATCCTGTAAGTGACTCTCATAAACTCATTGGTTCACCAACATGGATTTGGATGGAATGGTTACTTTTGTCTGTCGCCGGTGCCCTATCTGGGGTGAGCAGGTGTCCATCCGCATCTCCCCAGGAAAAGTTCAGGTAACTGTCACCCAGAGGGAACTTAAGCCACTTTCACTCACAGCCAGGCTTCACACGGGCCACTCCATGCCCCGCCCCGTCAAGGCATCAAGGTTAATTCCCGGCTGTCAGCCAGTATTTAACTTTCCACATAAGATTAAACATTTGGATTCGTAAAAGCCCAGGATTGCAGACTCCAGGTGACAAGGGCTTACTGGTCTCAAGCTGAAAGTGCCCAGCCTGCTGAGATTTACAGTCCTGCAGCGCTAACATCAGTAAGAGGGGCAGAGCCTGGCTTTCTGACGGCCTCTTGCATTGTTCACATACTGCATAGGTAAGTTTTATTAGATATCTTTTTAAAAGGAATTACATAACATTTTTTTCCTTTTTCAGAAAACTAAAAAAGAATTTTTTTTTTCTGGGCATGCAGTCTCATCCATGCCTGCCTGTCCTCTCTCTACCCACCCTATTCCCTCTTGGCTTTCCTGGCTCCTTTCTTCAGTAAACACCTTCAGGTGAAAATGTTGTAAGTGTTTTTTTAAAATGAAGGATTCATGCTAAGTGTAGATAATTATATCTTTTTTTTCCTACCGTTGACATAAAAATCCAAGACTTTGGTGTCTGTTGTGGGCTCGGATAAAGGCAGCGATCATACTTTGAGCAAAGAAAGCCTTGGTCACTGGGTCAAACGCGTGTGACTTTCCTTGCACTGTCCAGAGGGTCCTTGTCAAGTCACATCGTATATTTACAGTAGGAATATCGGGAATGAAGGGATCATTCGGTGGCTGGGAGAGAGAGCACAGCCGACAGAAGCAAGCGAGTGTGGTCTCCATCTTTTGTCATTTATGCACTTGAGCTAACCAGACACAGGAGGTAGAAACATGGGTTATCAGAATGTGTGACCTCCAGTCGGACAGACCGAGTCCTAAGTACTGGCCTGGGTCACTTCCTCCTAGCCCAAGCACGGTGGCCAATTTGAGAGCTAAGCGCTCTACGATGTCCTTGAACTGTCCACCAAAGAGCAAGCTGGCTTCGTATTCCCCAGGGCCCATCTTGTTCTGAGACTCCGTAAGACCCACTGAGTGGAAACACAGTTCCCATAGGTGGAACCGCGTGATGCTGACCAGTTAGACCTACATAGATGTCATTTCATACAGCTCGATGAATGCACGCTGGAGTGGGGTTCGTGGTGGGAAAGAGTGAGTGCTAAACGTGGCTGTCTGTGAAGTCACTGCTTATTCTAGGGGTCAAAGTCTCAATCAAGCCCTTTATCCTTTTTAAAGGTACCTCGTTATTTACCCTTTACACTTTGCAGATTTGTAATTCTTTTACTTTGTGTTTTTAATTTGTGCGTGTATGAGTTTATGTGCCATGTGCTGTGTGTGCGTGCGTGCGTGCGTGCATGCGTGCGTGCGTGTGTGTGTGTGTGTGTGTGTGTGTGTGTGTGTGTGTGTTTGTGATTGCAGGCCCATATGCAGTGCATATGGGCAGGTCATAGGGCAGCCTCAGGGTCAGTCTCTTCCTTCCACTCTGTTAAAACATGGTCTCAGGCTTGCTGCTGTGTTCAGGCAAATTAGCACGTTAGCTTCCGGGAATCCTCTGGTGCCTACCTCCCATCTCTCCACAGGAGCCCGGGGATTACATATGCATGCAGACCCGGGCCCTCAAACTTGGCAGTTAGCATTAGCCACCCAACCTGTCTCCCCTGTTCTTACCTCACTATTGGAAACTGGTGTACA
This sequence comes from Tokudaia tokunoshimensis, assembly GCA_036184795.1. Lineage (NCBI taxonomy): Eukaryota > Metazoa > Chordata > Mammalia > Rodentia > Muridae > Tokudaia > Tokudaia tokunoshimensis. Next base: position 79,189,327 of record BTHU01000015.1, read on the forward strand.
AAGTGTGATGTTTTCCTGCATTTTAAGCTTTGGTTACTCCTCCCTTACAGCTCCCTCTCCATCTCCCTGACTGTCTTTCACACCAATATTCCTTTCCCTCTCGTTGTGTGTTCTGCTTAGCATCTGAATATGTTTTAACATAGTCTCTATCAATAAAATTGCTTTCACACAGTACCTTGGCTAGACTTCCCAGGCAAGCCACATCCCATGCCTCAGTATACAAACAGTGAGCCCTAATACTTCCTCGGCCTGGGCAGAGGGCAGCACTCAGGCATTTATTTAATCCTCCTGGGCCCTTTCAAGCCTATGATTAAATCTGAACAAAAAAGTCCTCGTGATCTGCTTAGCCGCAAAGAGCTGCGCAAACAATGGGGAACGCAGGCCGCTCAGCCCTGGGGGTGCCGACTGTGTCCACACCAGGAAGCAGGCCTGAGTGGCTCCAGGGGCTGAAATCTCTCTCCTCAAGACTCCTGTGGATGGTGGGGAGCCTAGGAGTCCCCTGAAAGTGAACTTAGAGCTTCCTATATGTGTACATAAACAAAAATCATTTTGGCTACACTCCTTCAAAGCAGACATCATTATGTAGACGGCAATGCACACCTCCGCCTCACCTCTTGGAAAGTGTGCTTGGTGTGTACCTGGGACCCATCTTGTCTGTTTGCTCACTTTCTCTTTAGTGTACCAGGCTCTGAGTAGCAGGAAGGATGTTAGATGAGGGGCAGGAGCTATGGCTCAGCCGTGAGGCAGAGTTGCGCTTACAAAGGGACCAGAGTTCAATTCCCAGAACACACATGGCGGCTCACAAATATCTATAACTCCACTTCCAAGGGTATAACACCTTCTTGCCTTCTGAGGCACCTACCATGCACATGGTATGTATACATACATGCAGACAAAAACGCCCACACATGTAAAATTTAAATAAATATGTCTTCTTTAAAAAGTCAGATGTAAAATATATACTGGGAACAGGATTCTCACTGTGGGCAATGGGAGGATGTGTTTTATGGGAGAAGTTCTGGGAGTTTATGGGCGGTCTTCTCCAGACGAGGCTGCCTGACACAGCCTGTCCAGAGAGAGAGAGGACTGCCACATGTTCAAGGCAGCTCACACACTGGGACAAAGGGAGTGCTGCAGGAGAGGGCGAGATAGTCTAGGTAGTAAGGGGAGACTCAAATGTTCTCAGACAGGAAATGGATGGGAGGAAAAGAAGTAGCCATGCCTAGCCGGATGCACATAAGCCGTATCCCTCATATTATAATGCACATAAGCTCTATCCCTCATATTATAACGCACATAAGCCGAATCCCTCATATTATAATGCACATAAGCCACATCTCTCATATTATAATGCACATAAGCCATTTCCCTCGTAAAGCACATAAGCCATATCTCTCCTACTATAGGGGTCAAGCACAGGAGTGAGTCAGATGGGAACTCAGGCCAGGCCAGGTAAATCTTGTTAAGGAATTAGGAGGTTATTTTAAGAACAGCAGGAAGGTCCTGTGATGTAATGTGATGGTATAGCCCTACCTCCCCTCTTATAGAGAGGGCGCCCTTGTGCAGGGAGAGAAGTCATACACTTGCACCCTAAAGAGATGTTTCCAGGAGGACCACACAGGGTTTCAGAGAGAGGGCAGTGGCTGCACAGAGGCCGTGGGGATGAACATGAGAGGGATTTGACTGTGAAGAAAGCTCTGTTTTTTTTTTTTGTTTTTTTTTTTGGCATCACTATCTAAAATACTCTTTTCTGGGGTGTGTGTGTGTGTGTGTGTAAGGTTTGTCCTCCAGCCACAGCCAACCTTTTGACATTGTGACAAATGTCATCAATGAAGTTCACACACCAGAACTGTGTCATCAAGTAGTTACATAGAAAAATCTCATAAATTGCAACAGATGTACATACATACATACCATATGACACACATACCACATACACACACACTCACCACACACACACACACACAGCATATGCACACACTCATTACACACAGACCACATACACACACACTACACACATACCATACACACCACACACGCATACCACACACACCACACACGCATACACACCATACTACACATACACATCACACGCACACAGCACACACAGTCATACACAGACACACACCCACACAGCACCTCATAATTTCTTAGTGTTTGACGTAGCTTTATGCTTCGAGGCTGCATATAAAGCTATCTTGGGCCGCAGGTAGGGCATACCTGATAAGCCTAGGACATAGGTCATATTTTTGTTTTTTTTCGAGGCAGGGTTTCTCTGTATAGCCCTGGCTGTCCTGGAACTCACTCTGTAGACCAGGCTGGCCTCGAACTCAGAAATCCGCCTGCCTCTGCCTCCCAAGTGCTGGGATTAAAGGCATGCGCCACCACTGCCCGGCCATAGGTCATATTTTTAAAAACCTACCTTTGCAAACTTTTGCCATATTGCTGCATGTAAGTCCCTGCAGTTTGTAAAAGCAAAGTGTCACTGGTTCTTTGAACAGCAAGCATGCTGGATGCATGTGACGAATGCATGTACACACAGGAATGCATTTGCTGGTGGCTGAGAGGTCACCCGTATTTTTCAGCACAAACAAATGCAAGGTGATTGATAAGAATTCAACATTCAAGAAAAACACCAAGAAAAGCAAAAAAAAAAGCATGATTATATAAGCATCCGTATATATGTACACATTTTGGTCTACTTCCTTCTAGTCTTTCTCCATTTTAATTTGTGCATACATATTATGTATAAAGGCACTTGCCTTTATACAGTGTTATGTCTTCTATTACATTTTATTGTAACAGTGCATTCAAAAATGAATAGAAGCGACTGTGTTTGATTTAAAGACTACCCATTTTTGAATTTAGTCCATCTCTAGCCTGGCTTAGAGACTGCGTTCTCTCCACTTGCTCTCACTTCCCTACCTCCGTGGAGGTAGCCAAAGGGAGGAAGAAACTTAACCTTACTAGTCTCTATTCTCATTTAATTACAGCAAGGGAGAAACATGGCCACATTAGCCAATTTTACCCAGACACTGGAAGATGTCTTCAGAAAGATTTTTATTACTTACATGGACAACTGGAGGAGGAACACAACAGCCGAGGAACAGGCCCTCCAGGCCAGAGTGGATGCCGAGAACTTCTACTACGTCATCCTGTACCTCATGGTGATGATTGGCATGTTCTCCTTCATCGTGGTGGCCATCCTGGTGAGCACGGTGAAGTCGAAGCGGCAGGAGCACTCCCAGGACCCGTATCACCAGTACATCGTGGAGGACTGGCAGGAGAAGTACAGGAGTCAGATCTTACATCTGGAAGACTCCAAGGCCACCATCCACGAGAACACTGGGGCGACGGGGTTCACGGTGTCACCCTGATAAAGAACGAGAGTCTGTCCGGCTTGGACGGGGTGCTTCTGCTGCCTCCAGAGCCCCACTTGTCCTTGCTCAGAAGAAAGCTAGCTCCTCTGTGCAACCTGGCTGGCCAGGTGACGCCTGTGGCGTTTCTATCTGGTGGTTTAGGTGAGCCTGCTGGGGTGATACCTTATGCTGAGGATCTCTTTTATCACTTGCTATGCACTGTAAATGTCATTTAAATCAATTTCAATCATGAGAACAGAGGTAAACGTGAAGCAACGGGACTGGGCAGGGGGAATAGAAAGCAGAGATGTAAAAATCTTTCAACCTTCTTTCTCATGAAATATTAGTTTGGATGTAGCAAATTCAATTTATGAGTAAGTCAAACGTGTTCAGAAGCTGGGGTTTAAATCCTTCTTGGGCTCACTGAACTGACTTGAGAGCATTTACTTACCGATTTGTGGGCAGCGAGTCCGAGGTGATCAATGGACAGGCGCGTGGGGTTATTTTGCATTCACAGATTTCCCCGTGCTTAACTGATTTCAATGTCCAGACAGAACAAACACTGAAAGGACAAATAACCCACACCAGAAGCAGAAAATATTCAAAAGCCCCCAGTGCAACCAAACATATATTTAACTTTTTACAGAAACTTAAACTTTAAAAGCTCTCTGGCTTGAAAAAGTATGGCCGTTCTTCCTAAACATCATACGCTTTTACTTAACTTTTAGATCTGATTTATAGCTTATTTTCACACGTGTTTGACAAGACGGAAGCTTCAGAACACCCACTAGATGTTTGCTGCAAGCTAGACAGTGCCTGCTTAATCCTTTGCACCACAGCTGGGGTGCTGGAGAGATGTTGGTCAAAGGTGACAAATTTCAATGGGGTTGGGGATGCACACCCATAAGCCAACCCTCAGGAGACTGAGGTGGGAGGGGCTAGCTGAGGGTCCAAGCCATTCTAGATCCATTGCACTGCAAGGTCAGTAACATGCCTTTTGTTCTTAAAAACTGATATCTGAGTGGACAGTAAGTAAGTAACCTTACCACAAAGCAGTAACTCTGTGAGATGCTACATTAGTCATTCCACAATGTATCTATGCTTCAGAACACCATGTTATGTGTGTAATACAATGTAGCCTGTCCTTAAGAAAATAAAATGACTATTTTGCACAAGGGAGTGTATGCCCACACCATGCCAGAGTTGAAGGGCACCTTGGAGGTCACCCTCTACCACTTCACCTACAGAGGAGAAGACCGCAATCTATCAAGATTAGATGTTTTCTTCACTAATTCAACTTCATGACTTTATCTACTTGGGTCCTGAGGAGAGTGATATCTCGAGCGGTGGGAGCTAGTGGGGGTTGGGAATAGGGCATGCGGGGGTGGAAGTGCTCACACACGGGGGGAGGGGGGGAAGTCGGCGGTGTGCATGTTGGGAGGAAGTCGGTTGGGCGCTCAAATGTGACAAGTCTTAACAGAGCTCAAGAGGAAGTGGACATGGCCGGAACAGAGTCATGAAGATGAGGACGTAATAGCTGCAGGTAGGACGTCCAGGGCAAACGAGAGACATGTTGGTCCTTAGCATCACATCCTCCATACCCCATGGCCAGGGCACAGCCATTGTGAGCGGGCCCTCCAGCCTCAGAGTACAAAGACAAGAGTCAAAGGAGACCATTTCTGTTCCCATAAGAGAGTGCCTGACTGGATGATTCGGAGAGGTTATTCTGAGTCCGGGGTTCTGCAGTCTAGGAAGAATAAGAGCATAGGTACCAGCACCTGAGGCTCCTGGTGAAGAAATCATATGGCTTTAATATAAAGAGGATGACCAGATACCAGACACAACCTCATTATAGCAGTGTGTGCCCCGGCAGTCAATGCAGCCCAGTGAGGGTAAAGCTCTCTCCACAAAAGGCCATGTCTTCTCCCTCTCATCTCAAGTTTTAACATGAGTTTTGACCACACAGCATAAAGCCAACTACAAAGTTTGTTTCTTTATAGAAGGAGATATAATGTACATAAAACATCTGATTCCTACAACATGTTTGCATTTATGCTATCAGAGAAACTAAATGGTGTTAGAGCAAATCATTCACATTCCAAGAGCAGATGTGCTCTGAGTGACTTCCTTCCTCAGACCAGAAGCCTAAAATTCTGTTGCACACCAACACTGCCAACCTAGATAGCCCAGACCCAGAGATCCTAGCCTGGGGCTGTATCCAGCCAGGTTTTCTAACCTGGTAATGACTTCTCTTGTTTATCAAATCAAGATTTCCTGAGCCTCCTTCCTGACTAGGCCTCAACCTTCGTCAATAAATATCGTATACTCTTAGTACAAATTATTTCATTGACCTAAGAGACTTGAACAAACATTAATACATATTTTTTTCTAACAGCTCATATATTAATATATTTTTTTTTCTATTCAGCCCTGAGAAAGATGAACCACTATCAGGGGAACTGACTATATTATCCAGTCAAAGTAGGCAGACAGGCTACAGAACCCTCTCGTAGCAATGAGAAAGCTCTCAATTACAAATCCTTTCTCTTTCCCTTTGAGGAACAATTCTTCTTCCATCTAAAAAATGTCTCTTAGAAATGCAAACACTGAGACCCTGCAAGAATAATTCTTCTAGCATCTAGAGATCACTTTTTGAAATGCAAACATTAAGACTCTGCTGGGCATGCCCTTGGCAGGTCTGAGTCATATATGGAGAGCTTTGTTTCTCCCTCAAAACACAACACAAAACACACACCCCTTCCTAGTGTTTGTAAATTTCCACTTGGCTATCTATTACCCAGGAGAACATATTGGTGGTTAAATCCAGGCCTTCATTAAGCATACTTTATCATCCTCACTGGAAAATATAGTTATAACATGGGCATTAATCGGTCAATTTTATTTAGGGGGAGCAGGAGAAATACTACATCTTTATGTGATAGTTAATACGGTCAACTTCACAGGATCTAGACTCAGGTAACAGAGTAGCCTCTGGGAATGTCTGTGGGGAAGTATATAGATTGGGTTAAATGAGGTGGGAAAACATACTCTAAATGGGCGCCACCACTCCCTGGGCTGGGATGCTGGAAGGAACCTAAAGGAGAAGGCTAACCAAGCATAAGCCTCTGTCACTCTCTTCCGGCTGTGGACTCTACAGCCAGCCTAGACAAGTCCTTGCTTCCCAAAGCTGATTCTGGCAAGCATTTTGTTGCGTTAATAGCAGGTAGCTAACACATCGGGCAAGTGTCCAGTTGCTGATCCATTAACCCCATCTTCCTCCTCCAGTGAGGCTTTCCAAATGAAAATGCCAAGTCAAACAGCTGGGTTTCTGTGTGTGTGTGTGTGTGTGTTTTTTCTATCCATGCCCCCTTTAGAGTCTTTCTGCTCAGCCTGCTGGTTCCACACGCCTGAGTAATAATACTTCAGTCTTAAAGTGCAGATCCGAAGCTATCGCAAAAGGAACAGGTGATAGGGGCTGATCTGATCCTAGTCTCACAACCTATGGTGAGCCGCAGGTCTGGTACGTGCTGACCTAAATCCCTGGGGGGTGGGGGGTGGGGAAGCCATTCTTTGTTTCTGTTTCATCATTTGTGAAATGTTATAATTATAGCATATCCTTTATAGGCCTCGTAGAATTAAATGATAGTCTTGAAGTGCTACTCTCTTGTTGGCACAACCGGGTCTGTGAAACCCTCTGCACGCTAATATTTTCTACTTCATCCCCACAAAGAAGCATGAGATCTGAAGCTAGTTTTCTTGGGTTCAAGTATCCACGCTGCAATTAGTGTCAGCGGCGGGCATCAGCTCCCTCTCCAGAGCCTTGTACAGGGCTGCTCTGTCTGCGCCTCCCTACCAGGTACTTTTGGGATTCACTGGTTAGTAATGAAACTGGGAACCTAATGTCCGGGTATCCTTCGGTTATCCCAACCGGGATGCATTCCTGTTGTCCCGGTGGAGGAAAAACAAAACAAAAAAACCTGGGACCTATTGTCTTCAGCTGTATAGAACAGGAGTCAACATCCAGTGGACATGAACAAAGGGCCCCAGGCCACACCCCAACCCCTGCGGAGCACCCTCTCGGTCCTATTTGGCTTTCTGCAACAGCCTCAGATCTCTGGGCAACCTGCTTAACGCCCATAGCGCCCGCGGACGGAGCAACACGCTCCTTGACCCCGGCTGGTACCCTAGAACCACTGCGCCTGCGTATCAAGAGGTGCCCATCAAGACGGCGCTTCCGTTCCGTGCGGTGCATTTCGGGACTTGTAGTTTTCACGACGGAATTGTGGGAGTCGTGGTTTGTGAGCGCCAAGCGAGGAGGCCCCGCCGCCTTGAGTTGTAAGTGTGTGATTGAGTCTTTGGGGCGCTGGAGATCCCTCGGTCAACTCGCGTTCGTGCTTTTTCCAGGATGACACTTGCTGGCTACGGCCACACAGTGCATGGGAACCCTAATAGCCTGGTCGCCTTGTTTTGGGATCGCAGGGAGGGAGCGATGTTAACTCCCGGCCTTCTACTTCTCCTCTTAATGGAGCGAATGCATGGGGGGTGAGAACCTGGCTGGGCACTCCCAAGTACCCATAATCCAAAGCTCCGTATGATCCTGTGGTGCCCCAGATTGTACAGGTGCCAAAGTTGCTGAAATGAGGTGTGCCATTCCAGCTAGTAGGGATGTGCACCTTAATTCACAGGCTCTCCAAAGCTTTGAAATTTAGAGCCTGGCCACCCGGCTCTAAATAAGGCGAGTCTGGAGTTCTTGAAAACCAAGGCCTGTGCCGAGCAGACTTAGTGAGGTCCAGGAGTCATGAACCACCTGAACCTACCGAAACTTTAAATGGTTGGCTGAGGAATTGAAGTGATAGGAGTAGAGAGACTGGAAGTGAAAACAGCTTCAGACGATTCAGACAAGCTGCTCAGGTGGTGAGTGGGTTATAGGCTGGGATATGTGCACCCTCGACTCTGTTAGCCCTGCCAAGGAACACAGGGAACTTGTGAGCAGAATATTGTCCCTGTTGTTTTAATTGGCGTAATCAAAGTGAGTGAATATCGTCTTTGTTTCTAGAATAAAACCTGGCAAGATACTTTGCGATAAAGATCAAAACTACTGGCCGTTTTGTTTTCTGTCGTTAAGGGTTAAGCCTGGACAGCTCCCTGCCATTTCTTATGTTTTAATGGCCTCCAGCTGTCCTCACCCTGGTGGCTTCCGCTCACCCTCTGCCGCCAGCTGCTTGTTTCTGAATGGCACCAGGAGTCCGTGATATCAGAGCAGACGGCTCACTGCTATGTTTAGCTTTCTTGGCCGTCCCATTTGCAGAAAGCTTGCCGTGGAAACATCTGCTTTGGTGCGTGGGTGTAAATGAACAGAGCTGATCTGGACCCTTTGCTCTCTTCTACCCACCCCACCCGCTCCACAGCATTGCAGATTTCCCGTCGCTTTTACTTCTACCTCCTCTCCCTCTTTTTTTCTTCTCTTTCTCCTTCTTTGGCAGGATTCTGTGTATCTGAGATTGGCCCCGAACTCGCTCTTTCTCTGTAGCCTTGGATGACCTTGAACTCCCATCCCTTGACCTCCACCTCCCAAGTGCTAGGACGACCGGCTTGCCCCACCGCTGCTGGTTTGTGAGTTCCTTGGGTGGAACCCAGAGCTTTGTTCCTGCACTCTGACCGAGCCACACCCACAGCCCCCTGCTTCCTTCTTAGAGACCTTACCTTTTAACCCTCTAGTTGCCAGTCTTTTGGGCATCAGGTTCTGGGACATCAAAGAGAACAGAGAGTTGTGAATTCCAGAATGGGAGACTTACTCTTTGGACCCTGATATTCCAAGAGCACTTTGGCTTAGGAGGCTAATGACTTTCCCAGGCCATATATCCAGCCCTCACTGCCACCTGGAGTAGAGTCCTCCTCCTCCTCCTCCTCCTCCTCCTCCTCCCCCTTATTCTTTATCCCATGCCTGGCATCTTGTACTGACTGCATCCTGTCCCACTGCTGTTTGTTAACTGGCAGAACCATTAGCAAAGAAGAGACATTATCAAGACATCAATGCTTTCTGTGTGTTACTCATGCTTCTTAGTGATTACTGGTCAACTTCTGAAGGAGAATTTACTGATGGAGGCTTTGAGAGGCCAAGGTCACATTGCTGTTAAGTATAATTCATTTGCCAGACCTCCAGACCTCTGGGTATTTTCTTTCATTTATTTCCTCTTGTAAGCATCTTGGGCGAATTTGTTTTCCTTGACCTTGGGAGTCAATATCCTGTACATATCAATTCACATAGGTGGTTTGTGGGAAGCAGTTAAATCATCTACCACATAATATGTATACAACTCAATTAAGAAAGAATTATAAAAACAGAATGGAAAAGAATATTTTGTTTTAATATACAGTATGACTAATCTCTAAGATTACTAGACATTCAAAGTATAAATTCCAGCAGCAAGTTATAACATGCAAAGAACTCATTTTTCCAGTGTAGGTCGGAATCTGCTGCTATTTAAAGGCAAACACTTACAGGTAGTGGGCACCTTCAACCACCGCTATCACATTTAAATAGGGCTTTGAATTATATGCTTCTTGGTTTATCTGACTTTGTACAAGTCAGAGGCAAAGCTTGGTTATCTTGTGCCAGTAGCTAGTTGGTTTTCAAAGTTCTGTAACCTTGAATAGATTGGGGTCTGAATTTTATATATTAGATACTTTTATAACTGGAAATTTCACTGTCTCCCATGAGGTGAGAGGAAACCTACGATAAAGGGCTATGACATTTCCCATTGCTTTTCTAATTCTAATCTTAAGTTCATATGAAGGGAAGTGGTCTTGAAGCATTCCATCTGTATCCAGGTGACTTGCTGAGGCTGAAGCTCCCAGACCTGACTGACTGGATGTGAGATAGGCAAGGGGAGGGGACCTGGGGTCTGCTTGATTTGAGTTACATTGTAGTGCTTTCCCAGCAAAGCCAGCCAGGATCTCCCCCATCACGTGGAGCTGCATGCACACCTCTCTTTACACAGAGGCTATGGACACTCCAAACTATATAGAGCTCCTTAGCGACGACCCTCAGTAAGTCCTTTTGGTGACCAAACATACATGGTTTTGGGGTGCATGGATAGTAAGACAAACTATGACCTTAAAATGAACATTTTAGGGGGAAAATCCCTATTTGCCCTCTTTTGGCTATGCCTAAGTGGAAGCAGATAGCATTAAAATCAGATGCATTGTGGGAAAAAGAATGTAAACTAAAGCTTCCACAGCCCATATCAATTAGAACCAAAGGACACCTCACTGCTAACAGTCAGCTCCCACCCTGTCCTGAACCCACAAAAGGAAGCCACGGGCTTGTCCACTCCAGCTCAGGTAGCCTGTTGGCCTCTGTACCCATCTGTGCTTCTGAACAAAATTTCTTGTCACTTTTCCATCTTCGTACACCTTCAATTTTTTAAATATGGTACCAAGAACCTGAACAGAATTTGGAACAGAGACCTCTGGTCCCAGGTGGGTTCAGATTTCAGTCACACCAGAGTAGCCTGAGTGCAGTACTTATGCCTTATTTCTTCCCCCTTTAAGGTAAAGGGGGTAAAATGGAGGTTCCCTGGCTTAACTCATGTAAGCACGTTAACACAGATGGCACAGAAGAGTCAAGCTGTGGGTAACTTCCTATAAAGTCAAATTTCAGAAAGAGCAGGGCCCGCCTGGTTGACGGTGGTGTGTGCAGACGCTTCATCCAGATCTCGGGCCATCTGGCTGTGGACGCAGGTGTCATAGCTGATGAGACAAGACCGTGCAGAGCGTCTGTTCTCTGGCTGTCTCTGCACTGCCCTAGGTCTCCTCTACTCTAGGTCCCCTGCCCTAGGTCTCCTCTACTCTAGGTCCCTTGCCCTAGGTCTCCTCTACTCTAGGTCCCTTGCCCTAGGTCTCCTCTACTCTAGGTCCCTTGCCCTAGGTCTCCTCTACTCTAAGTCCCTTGCCCTAGGTCTCCTCTACTCTAGGTCCCTTGCCCTAGGTCTCCTCTACTCTAGGTCCCTTGCCCTAGGTCTCCTCTACTCTAGGTCCCTTGCCCTAGGTCTCCTCTACTCTAAGTCCCCTGCCCTAGGTCTCCTCTACTCTAGGTCCCTTGCCCTAGGTCTCCTCTACTCTAGGTCCCTTGCCCTAGGTCTCCTCTACTCTAAGTCCCCTGCCCTAGGTCTCCTCTACTCTAGGTCCCCTGCCCTAGGTCTCCTCTACTCTAGGTCCCCTGCCCTAGGTCTCCTCTACTCTAGGTCCCCTGCCCTAGGTCTCCTCTACTCTAGGTCCCCTGCCCTAGGTCTCCTCTACTCTAGGTCCCTTGCCCTAGGTCTCCTCTACTCTAGGTCCCTTGCCCTAGGTCTCCTCTACTCTAGGTCCCTTGCCCTAGGTCTCCTCTACTCTAGGTCCCTTGCCCTAGGTCTCCTCTACTCTAGGTCCCTTGCTCTAGGTCTCCTCTACTCTAGGTCCCTTGCTCTAGGTCTTCTCTACTCTAAGTCCCTTGCCCTAGGTCTTCTCTACTTGTTAGAAGGAATTTTGTATACAAGTCAGCCATTTTCTCAGGGCAGGTTTTTGGGGTTTTTTTTGGTTTGTTTGTTTCTTTGTTTTTGGTTTTTTGTTTGTTTTTGAAAAAACCAGGAAGAGCACAGTTAGTGTTCAGAAGGTCCTTCGTCCCCAAACTATCTTGTCTTCATGCCAGGAGATGGGTGTGAGTGTGGGCTTTAAATGCACAGAGGAGTCAGTTGGGAACAGCTGCTTTATCAGAGCATCAGGAGGGAGTTGCAGAGAGCCACAAGGAATGGGGTCACCTTGTGCAGAACTCCTGCCCCTCCTCTTCTTGCTCTCTGTTCACAGGTCTCTCTCTATCAAAGACGTGGCTTCCTAATGTGCTCTGCCCTGGAAGCTCTGCATTGACCTGTTTCTCTCTCTTTCCCCAGATCAGAACTTCTAGCTCCTTGGCCCCGACCTTCCAGCGGCCTCTCATGCTTGTGTGTACCAGTTACATCAATCAGAAGTGAACTCACAGCTGGCCCGCCATGAACTGGAAGGTGAGAAGAATAGTTTTTAAAACTATTTTTAAAACAAAAGATTGGTTTTTGTTTTGGTTTTGTCTTTCCATATATAATATCTATCACACTAGTGGAACGCCTGAGCTCATGGGGGTCTGGAAATTCCAGCCTTGCTGTAAATGTGTGGTAGTGGTGGGGTGACAGACGGTATTTGATGGAGAATAGATGTAGGTAAGACTTCTCACTTCAGGACCCAGTAAGTAAAGTGGAAGGATGGACTAGAGTTCCTTAAACCTCTGCGGACATAATTCTAGTCATCCAAGAACCATAGGCCTCACTCTCTGAAGGTTCGCTGCAGTTCATAGAGGCACCACCAGGGGGCCAAGCCTTTAACACACACCATAGCATTGAAGATTGTAAGAGCAACATGGTTAGAGCAACAGTAGATACTCTGTATCAGAGTAGATACTCTGTATCAGTAGATACTCTGTATCAGTAGAGTAGATACTGTGTATCAGTAGAGTAGATACTCTGTATCAGTAGAGTAGATACTCTGTATCAGTAGAGTAGATACTCTGTATCAGTAGAGTAGATACTCTGTATCAGTAGAGTAGATACTCTGTATCAGTAGAGTAGATACTCTGTATCAGTAGATACTCTGTATCAGTAGAGTAGATACTCTGTATCAGTAGAGTAGATACTCTGTATCAGTAGATACTCTGTATCAGTAGAGTAGATACTCTGTATCAGTAGAGTAGATATTCTATCAATAGATACCCTGTATCAGTAGAGTAGATACTCTGTATCAATAGGGTAGATAATCTGTATCAGTAGAGTGATATTTTTTAGTGAATTGAATCTGTTTTCCAACAATCTCATATCCCTATAGCATCTGATGGTCCTCACTCCTGGCTCTCATGTCTTCCCACTCCTGTGAACTTCCCTCCCTCCCCGTAAACTCCTATTCACAGCCATGCCTTGATAATCACATTTAATGTTTCAAACGTGTAAAACTTGTGAGTTTACATTTGTTCTCCAGACTGCTGGAGGAAGGCCAGGCCTTTCTTTGAGTATACCTCCCTTAACTTCAGACTGCAAAACACTTTTCTGCAAAAATCGGGCCTTTAAAGCTTCACTTAGGGGATTGGGGATTTAGGTGAGTGGTAGAGCACTTGCCTAGCAAGCGTAAGGCACTGGGTTTGGTCCTCAGCTCTGAAAAAAAAAAAAAAAAGACAAAATAACAAAAAGACCAAAAAAGCACAAGGTAACTAAGCTTCACTTCGCAGTCCCAAGTTTCTTTTGCTGCTTTGAAGTAGATGTACCGGTCAACTCCGTAGCTCTGCCGAGGCGGTGTGATGGTGGTATTTAGAGGTGGAGCTTCTGGCCGTGTGGCTCCCTCGTGTGTGGGACCAGTGCCTGTGGTAGCCAATCTCTGTTGTGGGAACAGAAATAAATTCCTTCCTAAATTTGCTTTTAGCAGGGTGCTTTATCACAAGGACAGAAAAGTCCATAAAGCATTGAGTACCTTTACAAAACAGACCCCAAAGGGCTGCCTAGCCCACTTCCTGCTGCGTGAGGACACGTTGGTCGCATATCCTGGAAGAGGCCCTCGTTAGCGGTCTACCACACTGCACTTGCTCTTAGACCGCGGCCTCTGCGTGTCCGTTTATGACTTTGATGCCCAAGGTGAGGACAGTGGACCGAGCTCTTCCAGAGCTTCCAGTGTCCATGATCCTCGTTCTTGATCTTGGCCAGCTGTTTGGCCAAAAGCATTGGGTTTTTTTGTTTGTTTGTTTGTTTTTTGTTTTTCCTAACCACACTTGATTCTCTCAAAGAATTCAACTCAGTTTTCATGGAAACCAGCTTTAAGAAAAAGTCATAAATTACTCCACAGGAGCATCAAGGACATGTCAAACTGCCTGGGACATGAATGAAAGAGATTCTTATAAAAAGTTAGGTTTAGCTGTTGGAGCCGAGGTTGGGGGCAGGCAGAGCCTAGCTTGCTGGCTGGTTGCATACCCACTGGCTTTGGGCAGCAGCAGCATCAGGGGAAAGGGCAGGACTCATTCATCTAAATGCCTGAAAGCCTCAAGGTCAGGCAGGGGGTTGGTTAAAAGAACAGCTGATTAGCCCGGCTGGTGCACACCTACAGCGCCAGAGGATGGGAGGCAGAGACAGAAGGATCAGGTAGAGAGAGGGTCAGGGACAGATAGGTAAAGAGGGAGCTCAGGGCTAGCCTTGACTCCACAGGGCGGCTGAAGTCAGGCAGATCCTCGGAGCTTGCTAGTCAGGCAATGTAGCTGAAATCATGAGCTGAGCTCCATGTTCAGTGAAGAGTAAGAGAAAAACAATCCTCATGCAGGCACAAGCATGTGGACTAGCACACATAACACATGCAGTCACACACACATGAGCACATGCGTACACACACATGCATGGTTGCATGCACATGCACACATACTTAGCACACAGTTACTCATACACATGAGCACATGCTTGAACACCTGCACTCACATACACATGAACACATGTACACACAAACACATACACATACCCCCCACATAAACATGTGTACACATATACATACGCATACACACCCACTCACATACATAAACACATGTACATACACACACACACATGTGCAGGCACACATGACCTCACGTGCTCACACACAGTTGATCTCACCGACTCCAGCAGTAGTCATTTCCTCCCTACATGTCTGCATATTTTGAGAGATACAAAGAACTTAAAGGATAAGAGGAGATGATCAAAAAATTGAGGGCAGCTGAAGCCAGCTTCTGCCCCGAAAGGGGCAGAGAGGAGGGCAAACTTTTTAGCCCTTTAGTGTTGCTGCTGGCATTGAACTTCTTGCCTCTCTGGTCCTCTTACAAAGAAAATAAATAATGGAACCACCTAGCCCGTGTCTGTCAGCTGTATTTCTTTTTCCATTTGTTGTCTACCTTCCTGTTGAGATAACACGCTCCTGCCATTGCTAAAGCTGTCTGAGGCTTGTACCACAGAGAACCATGACCTATGGCATGGGCTGTATCTTTCGAGGACCCCAGGGTATATCCGTGGGGATGAGACTCTCCATCTCCTGTCCAGATCTGAGGCAGTCTCGGCCTCCAGCAGCCTGGGAATGTAAGGAGGTTTCTGTGGCAATGCTCACTCCCCCATCAGCTAGATTGTGAGCATGGAGTCAAGCTTGGCTGTGGCACTCAGGAGCAACCACGTGACAGGCCCTGCTATCAGGGTACATGCCCATCATGTCCTTTGTTCTGACATTGTCACAATCCTCCACTGCACTTAAACCGTGTGATCCTCACTCCTCGGGTGAGGAGTGTAGTGGCTGAAAACGAATATAGTTACCGTCTTAGTTAAATTAAACTGGAATTTACTTCTCCCTCACCCATGGTACTCACTACATAATTGTACTATCACAGGGCAACCTTCCTCAGAAATCCTCAGCCATTCCTAAGAGTTACATAGTTTCTAAGGCGTCAAGTCCAGCTGACGTGTGGCTGACTTGCAGGACTTAATTGTAAACCAGATTCAGGTGGAAGGGCAAAACATGTTACTGGACAATAAAGCGATGGAGAGGCGGCCGTCCGCAGCCCGACTTCCTCCTCACCCATCAGCCACTTCCCCGTAGTTACAGACCTCATCTGTTCAGTCAGGACTGGAGTGGATGGAAGGAGACAGTCCACAGAAAGCCCAGGGCACACAGACTTTCCAGGATATAGCAACTAGTGCTCCATCTGTTACACGGAAGAGCGAATCACTAAAGGTTTAGGTACAATTGGAGGGACACAGATGTGTAAAAATTGGAATCAGGAGCTGGGGACTGGTTTCATTCTAACCCTGGCCATCTCTCCAGCCCCTTAGATTAGCTTTCGTATACATCTCAGGGCTGCCTACCTGGGAATGGTGCCACCCACAATAGGCTGAGCCCTCCATCATCAATTAATGAGGATAGTCCTCCATGGACACGCCCACAGGCTAGTCTGCTCTAGGCAGCACCTCCTGCCAGGAACCAGCCCAGCCTGTAATGGTTTGAAGTGGGACACAGCATTGGACATAGAGGAAGCTTTGAAAACTGATGGTCTCTGGCCTTCTAGATCTCTAACTATACAGAATGCTTGCTGATAACTTCTGAAAAATCGTAAAAACTTTCTTGCTTATTCTGTGGTTAAAAAAAAAAACACTGGCTTGGGCGATTAACACCTGTTGCCTAGCAGCAGGGAATTTTGTAAAAAATTTATTGCTATCACTCCCTTCTCTGTCCAGGCAGCTAGAAACTCTCTGGCTAGGCTGGTTAACTCTTTGTGAACCAGAGAGGAAGTAAAGGAAAAGAATTAAGATGCTTTATACATTGCACACACACACTCTGGCTGGGCCTGATTGTCTGTCACAAACAACAAGTATTCATGCATGCTTACATACATACATATACCTACACATGTACATATAGATAGACAGACATATACATTTGGATGGATGGATGGATAATGGATAGATGGATAGATGGATGGATGGATGGATGGATGGATGGATGGGGCAGAGCCCCCCAAGCCAAACCATCTAGCCAACAACTGTATTTCTTTTCTCCGGCCTTCTTATACCTTCTTAGAGAAAAAGTTCTTTAGAAAATTCCTCAAAGATAAAATGCTATCATAAAATGGGAGTTATAGAAGGATGTTGATACTAAGTTCAAAGCAGTGTTTCATTCTAATATGTTCATTATAAGTTCAAAGCAACAGTTTTTACATAGCCTTGACTTATCATAGTGCACACCTGTGGCTCCATCCTTGGACCTAAATGTTTCTTCTTACACATAAATCTGTCCCAAACCTATTTCTCTTCTTAGTGTGATTATGAAAGCTCATTGTATTCCTTATGATGCAACCTTTACTTACTATTATGGTGGGAGGACACATTCCATTCTTGATTCTAACTTTGTTACATATTTCTAGCAAAGCTACTAAAACCATCTTTTAAAACTTCCTAAAATTTGAATCAAATCAAGAAGTCTATAGAATCATTAAGTCATCTAAACAGCATTAATTCATGAAAGTTTATCCTTCTGTTAATCTGAATGAAATCTGATCAATAGTGTGGGCTAAATACCCAGAGATTATTATATTAATTTAATAATGACAGGAAAGGCATATCAGCTGCAAGAAGCAATCCAGAGATGAAATCTCTTTGGACCTTGACATCGAGCTCACCCAGAGCAAGACCATGTAAGAATGGTGGGCCACCTCCAGGAAGGCCACCTGCTAGCCTCAGCCCATCCTAGATGACTCCTGACATCTCCAATCTAGACTTTCCTCTCAGATGACTATAGGTTGTGTCAAGTTGTCAGTTAAGCTAACTAGGATACCCGTGTGGTCCAGGAGTCTAGCCTCGGCTTGAAACATTGTAGGTGCTCGGTAACATTTGCAGAAGGAAGGAACCCGAGGCTCCGCAGCCCTGCTAGAGCAGTCAGCCTGTGTCTTTCTCCCTTGAGGTTCTTGAACACGTGCCCCTGCTGCTGTATATCCTGGCGGCAAAAACCCTGATCCTGTGCCTGGCCTTTGCGGGAGTGAAAATGTACCAAAGGAGAAGCCTGGAGGGAAAACTGCAAGCTGAGAGGAAGAAGCAGTCGGAGAAGAAAGAGAGCTGAAGAGACGTCAGAGGTACTGGGCTTTGCAAATAAAACCCATCCCACCCAACCAGGGCCCACCCAAGTGAGTGGTGGCCTGAGATCTCTGCCTCCTTGGTCTAAAGCGCTGCAAGAGGGGTGCGTGGGCACTGCAGCTAGGGTGCAAAGCCAGCACTCGGCCCCGCTCTGACCACTTAGAGTATCAGCCCTCTGCTCCGAGCTTGTGCTTCTTAGTGGGAGGGGATGACTCCCTGTTATCTTCAGGATGATGCCTGACTCCCTGTTGGCAAATAATCCCGTCCCGGTCTGTCCATCATCTGGCCAAGCCTCACCCGCCCACTTCTCCAGTCCTCTCCTGTGCTCCTATGGCATTTCTGCATCGTGGAGACATTTATGCCCGTGTTTCCAGCCAGCCCTTCCTTTCAGCTCCTCCCGGGGCATGGGGCCTGTGTATTGCTGTAGCTGGTGTCTCTCTGTATGCATGGGGTGGGTGGAGGGCTCTGGAGCCTGCGTGGACAAGTCAGGACTCATCCTGGGAGCTATTCCTAAGGCCTTGCCACAGATACACCTGATTATTTACTTTCATGTACGAATCTGTCTCTTCACATATCAAGCTGAACCCCGAGCCTCTCTTGGTACCAGGAGTCAAATATGGTGAGCAAGGATTCTAGATTCTGGTTCCAGAATCCTGCTGAGCATCAGAATTCCTATACACGGCTGTGTGGGACTCCTGTGTTGCTTTTCAAGAGCACAGCTTCCCAGGCTTCAGCCTCAGGAAAAGGCAGTGTGTCCACCATTCCATCTGGGCAGCCGGTCCTTTAAAAATCCAACAGGTGATTCTTATAGCCTGCTCAGCCCCAGGTCACTGTGGGAACCGCCTCTGGCATCACGGCACTGCCCACCTGATGCCACACTTCTGAAAGCGGGCACTCCTTTGGGCTGTTGAGGAAAGCAGGCTCCTTGGTGACCAAGACTGGGGAGACTGGGGCAAGCCTTTCACTGAGCATGCCATACCTCGGCCCTCCTGACAGCTCCCCAAAGTGATGTCAGGCTGAAAGAACAGTAGGGAACAGATCTGGGAACTGAGCCACCTTACTCACTCCCCAGCTGTGCCACCCCCAAAATGTACAATGAGGACACCGTAGGAGAACCGCCGCATGCCACTCACCCAAGCCTGCTGCCACTCGCTGGTCCTCAGAGAGTGGAGACTTTCCAGGCAGAGGAATTTTCCACCATGGAATCTTGCCTTTTAAAAACTATCATATTGATGGAAAACCAAAAATCACCGGGAAGTGCTTGACCTCAGTGCTAGTCGAGGGACAGGGGGTGCTTAGCCATTTAAAATGCCGAGGGCAGACAGCTGAGTTGACATGTTGGTTAGGTTTACAATGTGGGCAGAGTCAGGATGCCTGTGCGCTGAGCAGAGGGTGGGAAGACCACATGTGAGCTTGTCGGAGCCTGTCATGGCCACGTCGGAGCCAGGGCCACAAACGTGGATGTGCACCCCTCCATGTGGAACTGACCCGGGGCTAGCCTGTCTCTCAGGCTAGCAGCTTGTCCACAGCCTGCGCTAAAGGACGAAACCCATGGTGTCCAAATGCACTGAGTGGCCTCCCCTGGAGTCTCAAAGCATGAGCAAGGGAGCACAGTCAGGGTTGAGCATGCAAAGTGCCACGCTGTCCTATCCAGCGCCATGCTGTTCTATCCAGCGCCATGCTGTTCTATCCAGCTCCACGCTGTCCTATCCAGCGCTATGCTGTTCTATCCAGCGCCATGCTGTCCTATCCAGCGCCACGCTGTTCTATCCAGCGCCATGCTGTTCTATCCAGCCCAGCCTCACTGCTGTGGTCTCCCTTCCTTTCTAGATTTTTCTATTTAAATGTCAACTTGGGTGGACTCCAGCAGAGAAGAGAGAACAAAGACTTCACAGAAGAAGACACTTCTCACCTAGACTTTTAATTTAAATAATTAAGTGTGGATTTTTATACGTTTTTAGAAGAACCAGTATTTTGTTTACTGAAATAAAATACATTATTCTTAAAAATGGCTGTCTTCATTCTCTCCCTCCCTCCCTCCCTCCCTCTCTCACCTCTCCTCCTTCCCTCCCTTCTCCCCTCTCTCCTCCCTCCCTCCCTTCTCCCCTCTCTCCTCCTTCCTTCCCTTCTCCCCTCTCTCTTCCTCTCTCTACCCCTTCCCTATCTACCCCCCTCTCCCAACACAGAACACGTTCTGAGAGGACTTTTTCAGGTCTTCTCTTCTCTGCCACATTCTGGTTGTGCAGTTATGATAGCAAGTCCTGGGTGCATGTACGCGCATGCCCACATCAGTGGTCAATGGTGACGCCACTGTAGGGGACAGTCCCCAGCAATCTGTAGACGTCTCGGCCAGCATGTCCCCACTTGCTACCATGCTTCTTCCTGTGTAGTTTGTTTCCATGGTGACTGTGTGCTTGTCTATGACAGAACCAAGAGGGCTGGACCCTCTGACCCTAGACCATAGGCAAGTCTCATGCCTGAGTTAAGCCCTCCGTGTGGGCTCCTGCCAGTGGCCCCACTCCCTTCTCAAACCTCTGTTGGCTACTCACTTTGGAGTTAGGACACAGCCAGATCTGCACTTGCCTGACTTTAGACGCAGGGCCCTGGACACTACCTCCTCCCACCACACCCATCCACAGTCCTGTATTCAAGACAGATCCATTGACCTTAACTAGGGAGCCCAAGTCTGCCTGACCTGCAGGTATTTATGTGACGCACAGCCTGCTGGGCCGTGGGGATTTAAAGCTTACCCCTTGACTTTGCAGAACTCATGGCTGTCTCCTTGGATCACTATATGATGTCCCAGGGGCTGGGCTTAACCCAGTGCTTTCATGAGAACAGGATGGCGTTGACATCCTTTACTGTGCAAATACACTCTTCTGCCACTAGAGGGAGATGATCCGTCACCCATTGGTAAATGAACCGTGGGGATCAGGAGCGGTAGTTTAAACAGTAGTTTTGGAAGCAGTGACTAGAGGTTGGTAGGTAGACAGGATGGTGCAGCCCACAGCCAAAGTCAGCAGCTGGGTGCAGTGAGAGGATAGCATAGCCATCCCTGGGCACCTGTAAGATGCCACCGTGTTCCCTCCCCATGAGAAGTCCCCAGAGTTCCTCAGGCAGTTAATCTCACACACCCACCCCTGACCTACCTTCCTGGTTAAGGTTGGCAAAGCCTGAGATGCACAAAGGAAGAGAGGGAAATGGCAAGAGAAACAAACTGCCCAGGCCAGAGAGCACCTGACCTCCACAGGTCAGACCGGAGGCAGCGGCCAGCGTCAAGTACCCATGCAATGACATTTGTCCCTCATGGTGACCTTAGGAAAAGAAGAGTAAGTAGCTTCACACTCTGATTTAGGAGGCAGAGGTCCGAGTGATGTGTTTCAGAGACCACAGAGCCCTGGCTGTGCTCAGATTCCTTGGAGGGAAACACAGATATTCAACAACTGGCTTCTCGGGACTTCCGTGTGCCAAGTCTTCACAGTGCTGTCACTCACCGTGGCTTCATTGTGTCATGATTCCAGGCAGCGCTAGGATCGGTGCCAAGCTCCCGGGCACAGAGATAGATGTTCAGGTGCGACTTACGAGAAGCCCACTCTACTACCAGAAGTATCTTCATGGTCGCGGTGGGTTGAGCTTTCTCCTGCCCTGGTGACAGGGACCAGCTTCCTTATGAGAGCTTGCTCGTGGCTTTAGGTGTGGAAGGAGTCTGAAGCTGGTCAGGTGCATGAGGCTTCAGGACCTAGAGGAGAGAGGTGGGAAGTTTGTGGTTTGAACCCTCCTGCCCTATTCCCAGGGTCTATCGAGTCTCTGTCTCTTCCTCTAGTGAGGACTTTGCAAACTCCGTGATCTCTTTAAGCCCCTTTATTACCGTTCTGTAACCTGGACATATAGAGAGAGGATAATTAGTGATCTGAGAGTTAGTATTCCTTAGGTTGGAATGAACACATTTGCCCATGGCCAGCCCCCAGGGGAAATTGGAGTACTTGGCACATTGCAGCCGATTAAATGGCTGGCATAACTTCTGAGTTTATTGTTAGGGAGTTTTCCCTAGTGATCTGTGGTGAAAAGACCTCTGTGTCCCTAACAGAGCTAGGACCCTGGGCCCTGGTGCCTAAGGTCCATCACGTGCCCCAGGACAGCCCCCTTGGCACTTCTAACTTTAGTACCTGACAGTCTGGTGACATCTCCGTGGACTCCTGGTCCAACCTAATGCCACCTGGTGTGTGGAGCCAAGAAGAGATGGGAACAGAGCTTCCTGGTAGAAAGTCTTAGATTCTGGTGTAGTGACAACTCTGGAATTTTGGTTTCTTTAAAAAACACAGAAATATTATAACACGCTTTCATTTTAACCCCAGGTGTGGGGAGGTGGGGCTGCTCCAGACTGTCCTCAGCAGCTGACTGTGATTTGCCTTGTGCTCTAGCAGAGGCGTGGTTTTGCCAGCTGTAGATAGTTTCTGCAATTTCGTGATGCTTGGAATTCTGGGAACTTTTCAGAGGGTACATAAACGCTAGGATCCCCTAGAGGCAAGGTGGAAGGTTGCTGATCATTTAGGGAGGTTGGTTGCAGTTTATTAGTGGTCAAAGAAGAAATAAAAGGAAAGAAATTAGATTCAAGGATTTTCCTAATTTCTCTTTCCCCTCTACCCTCCTTTCTCTCTTACCTAGTGTTAGGAAGGAGGTGAAACAGGTGGGGGAGGGGATAAAGGGTGGGAACAAGAAGCTACAATGTAGTAAAGGCCAGATACATTCTGGTCTCAGCATCCTGCCACTGGCAGTGTATGTGTCTAGGTGTCAGCCACCAACCCAGCCTTGTCTGTGTTTATAAAATGAGCATAAAGGTCACTGCCACGGGCATAGTAGTTATCTGAACCTGGCCTTGCTGTGTATGGAAAGAGTAATTGCCGTGTGGAAAAAAAAAATTCACCCATGGGAGAAGCATATACCACTTGTGTGATTGTCCAGCTGGGTTGGGCAGAACCAAAGGGCAAAGGTTCTGTTCGCATAGAATGTTCCCCACTTTTCTCATGCTAGGACGAAGTGCCTTACAGGAGTGATGCTACAAAGGAACGGTTTGCTTGGGCTCAGGGCATTGTGGTAGGACAGCTCTCCCTCCATTGGTGGCAGGAGCTCAGCACCAGCAAGGGAGGAAGGACTGGAGGCAGGGGAGGGGAGGATGTAGCCCTCAGTGTATTCCCCACAACATCCTAAAATAGTGCCACGGCTGGGGACCAGGTATCACGTCACAGGGTAAGGGTGATTTATATCTACTCCTCATTTATTCATGCTGGTTCTAAGAAAGCATCACTTCTAGACCACTGCCTTCTCAGACATCTCTGGCCCTTAGGAAGACGAGGGGTATAGTAGCTGCAGACAGACGCCCCCAACACCACAGAGGCTACTCCAGAGGACTCCTCTGCAGTGATGCTCAACCCTGCCCTGGTCCATGACGTCTACCCTTCCTTTCACTTGCTTCTTCCCAGAAAGCCTCCAGCCTCCAGTTTGTTCTCCAGCCTGACTGCCCCACCCCCACAAGGACAAGCACGAGAATCCCCCAGCCTCCTGCAGACCGCTAACCCATCCATCCTGTCATCTACTACCCTAATGACCTGCCGTTGCTCTGTTTATCCTGCCTGGCACGCTCACGATGCTTTATAAGGTGTCCTGCCTCCCCTCCGCTCTGTGCTGAAATACACTCTTGTTGCGGTGCGTAGCTGATGCTGGCCGGTCTGCTGGGTGGTACCCGCGCTGACTTTCTTACGAGATGTAAATGAGAGAAGGAAACAAGCTAAGCTTGGTGGTTGTGAGGACAAGTTTGTTGTTATGAACTGACAACCTGGGAACTTGGCTCACCTCTCAGTTTCCTCATCTGTCAAATGGGGAAACTGATGGTAGCAGCTGCCTGGGAGGGTTACTTCGGATACGCGACGAACAAGGCAGTGTGGGTGGCACCTCAACGGGGAACTGCGTTTGAGTCTTAGCCCTGAGCACAGCAGCAGCCCACACAGGTGTTTCATACCCTAGGTCTCCACATCTGTATAATGTAGATACAGTTATTTCCACATTGCAGCTGTTGTGAGGATCAGGTTAATTCGTGCAATTAAATGAGTAACTGGCTCATTTAACCAGCGGCCGGAGAGCTGGCATCAGAGTCCAAGATTCTTATCCTGCAGCCCCATTGGTTCACAGGGAGTGGTACTATTGGGAGGCGTGGCCTTCTTGGAGTGGGTGTGGCTTTGTTAGAGGAAGTGAGTCACTAGGGGTGGGCTTTGAGTTTCAGAAGCCCAAGCCAGGCCCAGTGTGTGTGTGTGTGTGTGTGTGTCTGTCTGTCTGTCTGTCTGTCTGTCTCTCTCCTCTCTCTCTCTCTCTCTCTCTCTCTCTCTCTCTCTCTCTCTCTCTCTCTCTCTCTCCCTCTCCCTGCTGCCTGCTTGTACAGATGTAGAACTCTCAGCTACTCTCCTGCACCATGCCTGCCCACCTGCACGCTGCCATGCTTCCCACCATGACGACAATGGACTGAACCTCTGAACTATAAGCCAGCCTCAATCAAGTGTTTTTGTTAGGAAGAAGCGCCACGGTCACGATGCCCTTTCACAGCGACAGGAACCCCAAGACAGTGATGCATACAATCAAAGGGCGAGCCGCACTTACACCCCCAAACTCAGGCGTGGTACACCGGGGTCTGCGCTGATGAAACCAAGGAGACCTGCATGCTGATCATACTAATGGCCCTCAAGGAATCTAGATCCCAGAGCACATGTGAAGTAGAGAAAATCCACACAAATCGGCGAAGGGAAAGACTGTACTTCAGCAGTAGCATGAGATATCACCCACAACTTCCCAGCAGGGGTTGACTGAAGAGGCCTTCCAGTCCTGACTCCCAGAGCCCAGGGCTTCTCTTATAAGGAAGAAAGTCTTTGCATATGTGGTCCAGTTACGGAGGGTGGGATGTAAGGATAACGGCAAATGGACTGTCAGCACGAAGGCGGGAGACTGGACTCAGAGGAAAGTGCAGAGGCTGCTGGCCTGTAGGGCAAGTGGGCCGCACCACCGGACAGGAGAACCGGGAGGGTTGGGTGAGCTCAGACCCCGGAATCTCAGGAACTTGAGATCAGCAGGAGTTGAGCCTCTCTCCACCCCCTCCTGTACCTGCTCTGGGACACGCAACCACGACACCCCACTGAGAGGACCACGGCAGTCAGTCATACAAGGAAAGGACCTGTCCTTCCCCACGCAGATAGAGCGTCAGCAACTGAGCCGATAGAAAACACCTACCCCTAAATCCCACCCCACTCTTCAATGTTTATAGAGTCCCTGTCCACATGGAATAAAGCACACAAGACATTTCGCCGAGAATCGTCTGAGACTGACTGTTTTTACTGAGCTGTAACACTTGGGAAACATTCATTGCTGGACCTTGGACCCACCTAGCTGTCCAGGCTCATGCTGCTGACCCTGCGGCCCCTGCCACTGGCGCTGCCACTGTGCCTGTGGCTGTCACTGTCACTGATGCCATAGCTGACCACAGGAAGAGACCTGGCACCTCGGTTACTCACCCTGCGCAGGCCACCCAAACCTCCTCACGTCTCTTCTAAGTCCTTTAACACCTCCAGCATTCCCGGCTCGACCCAAGCCCCATGGAACCTGTTCGTCAGCTTCTGCTTCTTGGACAGCAGATGACACTAGCCAACTTACCACTGAGGAGCATTAAAGCTCCGGATGCCTCTCTTCACCCCACAGCCTCTTTCTGAACAGCACAGGAAGGTGTCAGAGCGAGGACAAAATTGAAACATGAAGCATTCTGCATTTGCCAGCCGCCTGGCTTCACAACGTCATCCACTTGTTGGGAGCTGGTGGACATCTTCAAAAGCTAGTTGTTTTTAAATAGACTTGTCTTTAGAGCTATTTCCCCACCCCACCCCCACCCCCAGGTTCAGCAAAACTGAAGACCAAGCAGAGTTCTCACGCCCCCTCTGCTCCTGCCTCGTGGCTGTCCATTATTTTCCCGTGTAGGTCATTATTTTACGCACCCTGGAGTAACTACTTCTGTTGTGAAGTTATCGCTTGACATACATAAGGAAGAAGGAGCTTTGTGGTAGGTTTCTCAGGGGTCAGGCTTTTCCTGTAACAGATGTGCAAGCGCGGATCCTTCAGGCCCACAGCAGGCACCTTGGCAGTCTTGGACCCTCCTGAGATCCTTACAGGCTGGATATATGGGTTCCATAGCCCCCCTCGCCCCACTTTACCTAAGACCCCTCGAACCTGTGATGTCTCCGTGGCTCCCTTTTGTGGCCCACCCTTTGCCTCGGACATATGGTGCCATTTGACCACTCAGCTGCCTCTCGCCACCACTACCTCACAGAGGAATAGCACCGACTGGACCACCGTGTGAACATGTCTCTTGCTCGTAGCCAGGCGGATCCTTGTGGATTATCTAGTCTGAACCTTATTGGCTTAGTATTTAATTCAGAATTTTTTTAAAGATTTATTTATTTATTATGTATGAGTACACTGTAGCTGTCTTCAGACACTCCAGGAGAGGGCATCAGATCTCGTTATGGATGGTTGCGAGCCACCATGTGGTTGCTGGGATTTGAACTCAGGACCTTCGGAAGAGCAGTCAGTGCTCTTAACCGCTGAGCCATCTCTCCAGCCCTAATTCAGAGTGTTTATCGTTTTTTTTTTAATAACTATACACTTTGTTCTCTTTTCTTCTTAGTCCTAAGTTTTGACCACACTTCCTTTAATCCCGCTCGCCAGTACCCTCCCCTGGGCCAGAGTCCTCCCAGTCCTCCCATAAACATGGCCCTCGAGGTAGCCATCACAAGATGAGAGTTGAGACCCCCGTGCTCATCAACAAACTTTAATGGAGCCTCTGTCAACCCCAGGACTTTGCTGAGAACCCTCAGGGGCCTCCCAGTTGAGGCAGCAATCCCTCGAGGTCACCCCTAGAGTGTTTTCTGGTGCCGGCGGTGAGCCAGAATCCAACGCCACAGTTAGCAGCAAAGACCATACAGCCCAGGACTTTGTGGAAGAGATGCCCTTAAGAAAACTTCCCAAGATAATAGTTCTCCCACCTGCGCACCTTGTTGGTCATGGCCTTCCACTTGGTCAGGTTAACCCTATCAATCCCTTTGCTTATCAAGTCACTGAAGAGTATGTATCGGTAAGTGTAGACGTTGTCAACAGACTGCAGACAAAACTCCTTCCGGTTGTTTATGATAAACCATTTCACGGAAGACCAGGCTGAGTCTAAGGGGTTCAGATAATTATAGGGGGGAGGCAGAGAGATTAGTTCATGGCCGTAGGACTTGGCCACTCCCGGGGAGCACACGACGCTTGTTAAGTTAAGGCTCGTTGGAACGTAGGCCTGGGTCTCCCCCTCCTTGTTCGCCTTTGACTTCATCTCATCTTGCTGCCTCCTCCCTTTGACCACGATGACACACTTGCCATAGGCCTTCTTCACAACATCACAGAACTCAAAGAACAGGCTGTCCTCCTGCTTTATGCACAGGTCATCTCTCAGGAACATGCGGTATTTCCAAGGCACCCATCCTTGACTGCCTCCAGCGTGTAGAATACACCAGGACGGCGTGTGCACGTAACAGCTGTCACTAACGTCCTCCCCAGTGACGAGAGTTTCTGGGATCTCGGTTTCCCCGAAATACACGGTCTTGTACCCGTTGTGTTGCAGCGATCTCAGCGCGTTGAGATACTGAAGGCACTGTCTCCTCTTGGCGCTGTCAAACTGACTTCTGATAAAGATGTTTTTCAGGAGACAGTTTGTAAAGCGAGCCATGGGGCTCCCCGAGCCCCATGGGGCTCTTCCCATCTGGGGAGTTCTGGAACAGGGAGGAGGATGACCTCACAGAGGGCTATGTCACAGCTGCGCCGTGGTTACACGTCAGACGTAGAGCACCAGGAGGCAGTGCTCAGAACCCTTCACCACAGAAAACGCCACCTAACGTCACTCCTGGAATAGATCTTTGTATGGTGGTCAAGTTTCTGGTTCCTCTTCATTTGGATTATCGAGATGGATATTCTACCCATCCGTCCATTTATTTCAAAGGTATTTACTGTATACCTTCTGTGGATCAGACACTGTTGGGTGTGCTGGAGGATTCACACGACACTTTCGGGAAGGCCTGGGGTGTGGGTGTGCTTGTCTGTGCACGTGTGTAAGCTGTGCCACCTGCCTGTCTACTTTTACAGCAACGGTGGTTCTTCCGGGAGGCTGAAGGGAAATCTGATGTGGCGGAGTAAAAGAGGCAGGCTGCGTGCCTGTCCCTCAGAGGGACTGCCGTTCATTGTGCTGATTCAGGACATTATCTGAAAAACATGTGAGTTGCTATAATTTTTTGGGACAACGCCTTGCTCTGTAACTCTGAGTGGCCCAGTATTTGGTCTTAGCAATCCTCCTGCCTAAGCCATTTAAAGTTCAGGGATTACAGACATGTACCATACTCAGGAGCATTCTGTTTTATACTTGGAGAAGATGGCACTTTGCCTCACTTTCTCGCTGCCTTTTTATTTTCCTTTGTATTTTTTTCCTTTAATCAGAACTAAAGGTGCTTCATAAATGTGTCTAATTGAATCTTCTGAATGCCAGTGTAGCCGAAACGACATGCCTGGTCCTTGGCTTCTCTGTCCAATGAATGGGACTCTCCTCCCTCCGCCCTGAGCTACCAGGGTTTTCTTGGGACTCAGGTGAACCCAGGCCATCACCATAGCCAAGTTCACATGAAGTGTGCGGTTACTAGAGGCCACAAACAGCAGCTCCCGGTTTGTGTCTTGTGGCCATCTTCTCTGGAGACATTTCTTCAGCAGTCTAAAACAGTTTTCAGATCAAATTTGATGTAGATACCAACTCTGTGGCCAGAGGTGGACCCTGTCTCTTGCCCTGTATAAAAGTTAATCCGTGTGTGTGTGTGTGTGTGTGTGTGTGTGTGTGTGTGCGTGCATGCATGCACATGCTTAGACTTATGACCCTAATTAAGACCAAATGTTTGAAATGAATAAAGGAAGATACTTCATGATTCAGATTCACGAAAGGACTTTCTAAAAATGACCCATAGCTCAGGAAATTATTGCAAGAATTGACAAATGAAATTGCATGAAATTAAAAGCTGCTTCTGTATAGCAAAACCAGAGAGTGGGAACAAATCTGGGGTTAAATCTGAGGTTAACAGCTAGAATATATTAAAGACTCGAGAAATTAAACAGCAAAAGATCATTAGAGCAATAACTTGGATAGACAGCTCTCAAGAAGAACTAAAAATGTCTGCTACAATTATGAAAACCATTGAACATTCTCAGTGGTCAGGGAAATGCATCACGACCACACTGATGTTCTAGCTTGTCATGCATGGTCAAGATGGCTATCATAATAAATAACAAAGCAAACAAATGTGGAAGGAAGAAACCCTCATATACTATTAATGGCATGGCGACATGCTCAGCCACCGTGGAAACAATTACGAGGATTTGTAAAGGAATACTAAGAATTAAAACTAGAGCCACTGTATGGCCCAGCTCCTAGGTGTGGACGTTTTCAACCCAGGCTCAACCTCCAGGCCCTACATATTAAACTGAGAAGAGAACTGACTCCTGCAAGTGGACCTCCACATGCATGCTTTGACACCTGTGTCACCCACCGCATACTAGACAAGTGGAACACAAAGATGCCTGCACATTCGTGTTCACTGTGGCGCTCTCCACAGTAGCCAAACCGTGGGCTGGGCTCAGATGCCCATAGATGGATGAGTAGATACACACATGCACGTGCACACACACAAGCATATACCATGCACACCCACTCTCCCCCCCAACGTGTGCATACCACACACACATACACACACACACAAACACATACCACACACACACATACCACACACACACACCACACACACACACTCTCCCCCCCAACATGTGCATAACACACACACACACACACACATACACACAAACACATACCACACACACACACATACACACCCACTCTCCCCCCAACATGTGCATACCACACACACACACATACACACAAACACATACCACACACACACACACACACGCACAACACACCTACATACTACACATACACCACAAACTCCCACCCCCCACATGTCCACACCACACACAAGCACATACCACACACACACACACATACACACACACACACACAACACACACCTAGACACTGCCACCCCACCTCAGGAAATGGAATGAAAGTGGGCCAGTGAGATGGCTCGAGCACTATCGTGGTTCCCCGATAATCTTGGGTATCTGAACACTGGGTGGCGCTGTCTGGGGAGGCTCTGGTGGTACAGCCTTGCTGGAGGAACCAGTCACTGGGGATGAGCGCTGAAATGTGCATCCCAGGCCTGCTCACCCTGCCACGTGCCTCCACGCCTCCCCCACCTAGATGGACTCTCACCCCTCCCGGAACCACAAGCTGAAATAAAACCTTCCTTCTGTAAGTTGTCTTGGTCACGGCGTTTTGTCAGAGCGACAGAAAAAATCCCGAGACAGGCAAGTAAAGGTGCCAAGCCTGCCCGCCTGGGTTTGATCTCTGGAACGCATGAGGTAGAAGGGAAGAACTGACCCCTGCCGTGTGCTTGCATTGGCACCGTACCACCCACCCACCTGTGCACATAAGCAAAAAAAAAACCCCAAATAAATAAAGAGAATGCCAGAAATGTGTGGGACTGTGTTAGCGGAGGCCCTGAGGGAGACAGGCGCCATGTTCCCTAGCATCTGGAGCCTGTGAAGGAACAAGAGAGCAGCACGGAGTCAGTGCCTAGGCAAGCAGACACGTGTCTTAGTGTTTCTTTGCTGTGGAGAGACACCATGACCAAGGCAACTCTCATAAAGGAAAACGATTGGGGCTGCCTTGCAGTTTCAGAGGTGCGGTCCATTCTCATCATGGCAGGAAGCATGGAGACAGGCAAGCCTGGTGCTGGAGGGGGAGCTGAAAGGTCTACATCTAGATCCTCAGGCAGCAAGAGTCTGCACGTCATAAAGGGTATAACTTGATAAGTGCCAGCTCCCACAATGGCACACTTCCTCCAACAAGGCCACACCTCCGCATAGTGCCACTCCCTACGGGCCAAGCATTCAAACATGACTCTCTGGGGCCATACCTACTCAAACCACAACAGTGTACCATACAGATAAGTATGAATGTGTAAGGTGCCCGTTATTCTGTATAATCCATTTACATAAATAGAAAGTAAATACACAAGGGAAATTGATCAGTGTTGAGGTGAGATAATCCTTCTCATAACATAAATGGGGGCAATCTTCCCTATCTTTCCTTCATTCCTTCTCTGTTCTGTTTCTATTTCATCAGCAAATCTTGTTCCAACCTGTTAGTAAATTGTGGGAAGACCATAGTGTAGACCCTTGAGGGTGGCGCTGTCTTGTAGGGAAAGTCCACAGTGTTCTGACAGAAGGGACAGGTCACAGCGAGGGGAGGGAGGCTGTTGGAACCTTAGCTTCCTTCCCTAGGAGGAAGGTCCCAGCATGAGAACCCAGGACGGCACCCCTGTGAGGGGCTTGCAGAGATAGAGCTGAAGTTCAGGAGCTCTGGCCTTTCTCTCCATGCTGAAGAAGAAGTGGGCTCTTCTAAAGACCCGTTTCAGTTTCCTGCAGTTTGTGAGGTCCATCTGTGCACTCCCTGTGAGGTCCGTGTTAGCGAGAACCACCCCCTCCCTCACTTGGTCAGGCTTTACTTCTTCTATCATCTTCCAGGTGATAACCAGTTCTCCTCAAACTGTCTTCAGCAGGGACCCTGGTCGGACTGTGTTAGCCAGAAAACCTTCCCATTCCTAATTCTTGGTCTTGGTCATTTTCCAGTCACTGACCCCACCGCTGCTCCCAGAGTTAAAGTCCAGTTTCCCCAAGGCGCACTAAGGTTGAGTCTCTGTTGTGTCGTAGTGACCATGCACCAGCAACAGCCTCCTCCCTGAATAAAGTCTAACATTAAAACGTGTTTTTAAAAGTATCATTAAATAACTGTGCCCTGCTTCTCTCCTAGACTCTGGGACCATGAATCTGATGGGTCTGTGGAGAGTCCCCAGGGACCAGGGGAGGGTTGGACTAAATCGATGTACAACATGGTGGCTGCAGGTCAGCGAGAGTGGCCAGAGGCAGGACCCAGCAGTGAGACTGAGTCTCTGTCATGATGTCACAGCTCAATGGACAGCACTTGCCCAGAGTTAAGTCATTAGGCCTCACTGTGTTTGTTTATACCCTCCACACGCATCCTGGTTGCCAAGTCCATGAACATAGGTAAGGCACAGGAGT